>OX376375.1:62999468-63104263 GCA_947369275.1 Nemotelus nigrinus
AGGAACTGAAGGGAAAGATTGTTTTCCAGTCGCAGTCTTGAGTTGGTCAAATATAAGATAATTCTGAAAATTAAAATATCTGAGTCGATATCATCAACACATGTAGAATTTAGCCACACAAATTTCATGAGTAGATCAATTTAACGCGATTGTGTTGATGCAGATGCCATTTCAATTTTCAATTAGCAACATGCAAATATTACTAGACTTTGTGCCAAATTTTATAACCTCGCTACCGGCGACAGAACCAAACCAGCCCCAACAAATTAAAACGCACCACAAGTCATTTCAAGAGCCACGAAAACAATCATCATCGACCAACTTGGGAATCAACATCATTGCAACGGCCCAACAACATCACCCACCACCCCTCCAAGACCAAACCAAAGAAACATTAGCAGAAAAGCTATTAAGCTCGAAATGCTCTAAATCTTCCGCAGTCGAACATGAAATTCGATGTTAATTCTCAGCCTAGTCGTTCTAGATATTCATGCACAGTGCGCCATGGAACAATTTCGAACGAATTGAAAGATACTTTTTATTTCTTTTGAAAAAAGTTCGCTTTCTTTATCTATGCACGCACGATTAAGATAATAAGTTTTTGTGGTAATAAATCCATGGCGCGAGCTTAAGAACCAGATGATTGATATTTTCAACATGAGATTGATGTTCTTGTTGTTATTTGCCAGACGGGGAAGAGTTTTTGGCGATATGTCTTGGAAGTGATTTCGCAGGCATGGGACAAAAAGATTTGTGTCCGATGGTGGTATAGTGAAATTGTCACTCGGCACGAGCAATTTGTCGTAAAATTTATGAGTTATCAAGGTTAAATATGAAATGGTAAGTGTTCCAAGTGGAGTGCGTTGCCGTGACTTGGCTCGATTGCTAGCAGGCTGACTGTAGTTGCTGAGAAGATGGAAATGATCTATGCGTCAAGCGCGCACAAATTATTTTGGACAGCGAACATGTGTAAATATTTGTCGAATCGTACGGGTTAAGTGTTTGTCTAGCGAGACGAGAGGGATAGAATAGCTATTTTTTGCGAAACTATAGACTATTTCGTAACTGTGACCAAGAGAGAACAAGCATTTTATGTCATCGGAACATTAAACTGTTTGATTAACGATTATTTTTAGTTATTCAAACTATGAGACAATTGAGTTAAAGTTTATTTTACTGTGAGTCGTTGAGCTCTGGAGTCAAATTATGAGTTTTTTTGTTTTTGTTGTTGTTGAGTGCAATAGCATTTGATTTTGGTTTGAAATGTTTTTCGAGATACAACAACATGAATCACTTCTTCATATTTCAACTTAGTATTGTATATGAGGAATGCAAGAAAACGTATCTAATGTTGATTCAATTGTTGTTTTGTGGTCGTTTTTTTTCTATAATGATGCCAAGGATCAGAAGATGATCTATTATGATATAGCACCGCGTTGGCGGAAAGAAAGATTGAGATTGCAGGATATAGTAGTGCCTGTTTCGGTTAAACTTCGGTTATAATCGGCGGGGAAAACAGCAGTTAGTAGATTTCTAGTATACAGCTCAAGCCGCACGTTACTGCTTTCAAACCCGTAAACGAAAGATTGTGTGCGATTCGCATTAAGGTGCGATCTTTCAACCTCTGACTCATCAATGTGCACGCACCCACCGAAGTTAAAGAAGACTCAGTAAAAGAAGAGTTTTATACCTGCCTTGAAACTCTCTTTGGCTCAGTTTCGCCAAGCTATGTACAAATGCTGCTGGGAGATTTCAATGCAAAATTCGGGAGTGAGATTTGGCACCGGGGGACCACTGGAGGACACAGCCTCCACGAAGAATGAAACGATAACGGCCAACGTCTAATCGACTTCACCTGCAGCAGGAATCTTGTTGTAAGCTCAACTTGCTTTCCACACCGGCGCATTCATAAGCAGAACTGGAAATATCCAGACGCACATACCGTCAACCAAATCGACCACCTTTTTATCAGCAATAGATGGGCGTCAAGTGTGATGGATGTTCGGCCGTCCCGCGAAGCTAACTGCAACTCCGATCCTGGTGAAAACATTTTACCGATGCAGAATTTCCTCAGTGCACCAATCGAGATATCAATGTAAACCTAGCTAGTAAGAACACCAGACAAGCATACATATTAGTAAACATCATGAAAAACGGCTACCAACCCAAGACTAATCTTTGTAAGGACAAAGATGAAAGTATTATCAGCGACACCGAAAGTACTAACAAGTTAGAAGTTAGAAGAGCTTCTGAGTCCACCATCAAACATCCTGACAGCAGAAGCTGAGCTCCGTGACGATACCGTGGATCAATCCCCATCCACACAACCCCCAATAGTAGAAGAAGTTAATCACGCCTTGCAATCTCGAGAAAAGGAACAAAGTGCCGAGCGCTGACGAGATACCAGCTGAGTTACTCATATTTGGTGGGGCGGGTTTATTTAGTATGCTAAATCAACTACTGCTGCGAATATGGGAGACTGAGGTGATCCCAGACAATTGGCGCAGAAGTATCATCTATCCCATCTATAAAAAGGGAGATAAACTGCGGTGTGAGAATTATAGAGGCATCTCCTTAGTCTGTACGGCTTACAAAATTCTGGGTGAAATCCTGGAGAATATAATTAAACCGTCCGTTGAAGAAATCATTGGCGAGTATCAAAGCGGTTTCAGATCTGGTTGCTCCTCAATCGACCAACTACTCACGGTCAAGCTAGTTTTGCAAAAGTGCTGGGAATATAACGTTGACGTATACCAAATCTTTGTCGGCTTTAAACAATCATATGACAGGATCGACCAAGGCGCAATATGTAACATCATGCTGCAATTTGGTATACCGGCCAAATTAGTAAGACTCATAAAGATGACGCTGGCTAAATCCGTCTCGCAGAACAGATAGACAGATCCTTTCGAAACTCTTGTTGATCTGAAGCAGGGCGATGGAATAGCGCCCACGCTTTTCAACCTAGCACTTGAGTTCGCTATTCGGGCATTGAATCTGAATACCAGCGGCACGCTACTCTTTAAGTCGACACAATTGGCAGCGCACGCGGATGACATTAACAGCATGGCCTGAAAACTGACCGATGCAAAAGACTTTTTCTGCTTAAACTTGACATCGTAGCAAAGGAAGTTAGACTAGGAATCAACGAGGACAAAACAAAAACTATGATGCAATCTAGGACAAGAGCGCCAGCGCACTCGACCATCAACGTAGGGGACCTTAGCATCAAATTCGTGAAAGACTTCATTTATCTGGGTAGCAACCTGTCGAATGACGCCAACGAAACTGACGAAATCAAGTGACGGATACAACTAGTAAATAAGACGTTCTTCTCGTTCCTCCCCATTATGAAATCGAAGTATGTGCACAGAAAGATTAAGCCCCGCGTTTGTAAAACTATTATAAGACCTGTACTGTGCTATGGCTGTGAAACATAGACCCTGACCCAAGCCTTCGAAAACACATTCAAACGGAAAGTTCTACGGCGGATTTTCGGGGTTGTTCGCGACCGAGTTGGATCCAGTTCAACAATGAGTTGTACGAACTGTATGATGAGCTGCAAGTCTTCAAAATCGTCAAACTACAAAGTCTGCAATGGGCTGAAACGAGTTATGAACGGAAGACGAGTCGACGTGGCGAGACTACGAGGAAGACCAAGAGCTCGTTGGGAGAGCTCAGTATATGTAGACGCCGAGCAAGTACTGGGATTCCAAGACTGGAGGATGCAGTCACGTGACCGAGATAATTGGAGAACAACGATCCAGGCGACCAAAGCCCGACGTCAGGCTTTTGTGCCACGGTGGTGATGAGACTGTTCCACAATCGTATTGACCTAAATAAGAAAGAATCGTGAAGTATGATATAACGGTACAACTGACACAGGCCGCAAGAATGTGAGTGTGTTCAGAGGCTCAGGTGATGCGCTAGGAAGAACCCTACAAGCTATCAGGCTTCATATTTCTTTAGAACAATGTTCATAGTAATAGCGACAAAGGAAAGAAAGGTAACCCACATTACGTTGATTCTCTAGAGATTTGATACGTCAAGTAATAGTTTCATCGCGAATAAGCATGAAAGCTTTGCGTTAGACTTTGTTTAGTTCCATTGAAATATTGGTCCTATGAGAGCCTTATAGCCGTGCGCTATTTCTAATGGAGTAAAGTATTTCTTGCCTTTCTGAAAGAAACTCAGGCATTTCATGGCATTGTTTGGAATATGTAGCCAGTCCCGGTAAATTTACTGGAAATGTTAAACCTAATAAATTTAGCGAAGGTGATTCAGAAATACCTATACCATCGACGGAAATAGGGAAAATAAGAAATGGATTTTCATTAAGTTTTGGACGCATCAAACGCAATACAGTTTGCTGAGCTCTAAGCAATAATTCTTGACAGGTCCCTGTTTAGCGAAATAAACATTCAATCTGTTCTAACAGAAGTAGAAAAAGTCGAAAAAGTATGCGAAGTCATGGGTGCTGTCATCCCGAAACTATAAATCGGATTGAAAATTAGAGAAAGGAGGTCATTTATAAATACAAGGAATGAGTTGGTGAGAGAACAGTACCTTGGACTACCTCAGCATGGGTAATGTAGGGATATAATTTTAATGCATCCAGAAGAACTTGGAAGAAACCATCTAATAGGAAACTTCCAATTCACTTGACAAAGACAAGGTGAACAATCAAGAAAAACGACCATTGATTAGCTGTTTAATCTCTCAGTGAAAAATCTAAGTCCACAGTGAATCGCCTAGAAGGGAAGCTATACTGATTAGATGGTTCAACTCAATATTATTCTGTGGTTTTGAATTTTCAAGTGATTCAAATACCTTAGACAAAACTGAAACGAGTGCAATTGGTCAGCAGTTAGAATTATCATAGGCCTCCCGTTTTTCCATGGTTCCATGTAGAAGAGGGTATTCTAGTCGATTACGACAATTAAAATAGTTTGTGCAGAGGCTTAGCTAAAGCTCAGCACTTTAGTACAAGGGGCGACATATCATCAGGTCTGGCACATTTGGAAAGATCAGGCTTAGCGAGTATTTTCAATACCTCTCTTGTGCGAAAAAAATTAGGCCCTTGTTTGAAATTGTACATTGGACGACTGTTGAATTCAGCGATGAGGGTGGGAAGTATTAGTTAGCAGCAAATATCTGAGCAAGGAGGCTAGATTTAATTGTTTTCAATGTGTACCAATTTTTTCCAGCTTGTAAAAAAAAATTTTGAATAAAAAAACCGAGTTTTTCCTTTTGAAGCTAGATATATTTAATTTTGTGACAAATATCGATATTTCGAGGGTTTTTAAAAATCTAGCTTCAATCTAGCTTTTTTTTATTAGGTTAAATTTGTCCAGTAACGTGACAAACATGAAGAAGGAGTGGCACGAAGAATCGGATAATTTTTTCTTCACCCTTTAAGCCGTTGCTTCTTTTCTAGCTTGTAAGCACTTTCTGCTTAGGCATGTTTTATCTGAAGAAACTAGCAGGTGAAGTTGCTTGAGGACTGAACCGAATACACTTTTTTACACTTCAACGTGGGCTAGCCAGAATTTTTTCAATTATTATATGGATATAGTCTCCATGCACTTCTAGCCTCTCTTCCTACATTTGTGACCGCTCTTTTGTTGTTAATGTCAACTTTCCACCCATTTTTTCCCCACCAAAAGAAGTCCGCGAGGATCTATTCTTGGTCCTCAATTGTTCTTCTGTTCTCAGTTCAAATTGCTTTACGTACGCTGCTAATGTCAAAATTTTCACTAGAAATTCTTGTGCTAATTCATTGTATTTATTTTGATTATCATCTTTGAGCCGTAGCCAGGATGAAGTATGATTTAAAGTTGATTTAATTATTTTTTAAATTTTCATCACTGAAAAAGTCCTTAATTTTTCGAGCAATAAATTGCCCTGATTTTTGGAGCAAGAAAAACAATTATCGCATTTCACCGTGAATAATAATGATTTGAAATTCAATACTAGCGAAACCATCTGATATAACCCCAGAAAATACATAAAAAATATAGAACAATTGATCTTACCGAAAATTCGTTGATAAATTATTTCTAACTTCGTCAAATCTTCTGATTTGACTACCTAAAATAACTTAAAATATTCTCATGTCATATAATTCTTTAATTCTTGTTTTTAACAGCACCTACCCACGAAAATCAAATGATTAAAACCACCAAAATTAACTGCACTTCAATAAAAAATCTGTAAATTTTTCAAAAACTTAAACATCACTTCACACTATTGCAATAAAATCTCTGCCTCTCAATTAACACAACATTAAAATACTTAGCATTTGCGAACTAGTCTTCCGAACGCAACCGGATCAATCAAAATTAACGTATGATAGATGTCACGCTCACGCACTAACTGAATTCAATCGGTCAGAACAAAATCACTTTACCACTTCGATGTGAGATTCTCCGTGAAAAAATCATTCTTAACACACTATCGTAGTAGAAACGACGGGCGCCAATGAAGAAATTTCCTCGAGACAATACAAAATCGAAGAAATCTTTTCGATTTAAATCAACCAAACGCCACCAACACTACCATCGAAAACGAGCATGCACATAAAACATTGTAATAAATTTTATGTTGGCCATGAGTTTTAAAGAGGAGTTTCTCCGTTAACTTCCCGGTCCGCCAAAATGCCTGGACTCGATGAGTAGATTGGCAGCGAAAAACATCTCAACATTGATTGACCAGCGAAAATTCAGATTTTAATGGACAAGTTTGTAGGAAGCACATGAATTCCGATACATATTATCAATTAAAACAAGAGTATTGAACAAATTATGATGAGATTGGGAAGAGTTTTGATAAATTAGACTAAATTTCTATTTCATATACAATTTCGAATATTTTTTGTGTAGCAACTTATTCATACCGAAAAGATTGAGTGTAAAAGTTTTAGCAGGATATTTGAGTCTTTTTGTTTGAGTCAAATTCAACTTGAGTGAATAATACTAAAACATTGTGGTTCAAGCCTATTAAAATTATTTACCATAAAAACCAAAAACAACATATGCTATCAATTTCTCTAGTTTTTATAGAGTAATTGTATCGATGGATCGTAAAACAATTTTTATTACCGCTCTTGTTATGAGGAATTCATGCTTGTACGTTTGTTTTCGTAGTGACGGTCAATTATTTTATTTGGCCGCGTAAGTGAATACATATGGTTTGATAGTGCGTCATATGTACTCAACGCAGAAAATATTAAAACCGCATTAAGAATATTTAAACTGAAATGTTTTAGAACGTAAATTTTGACAACTCAAATGACAGATGGAGCTGCAACGTCAATAAAATAATTTTTCACTCAGCAAAATTTTTGATTTTTTTTTCTCATGTTACAATTATATGAAAAAGTATGAAAATGATAAAATATAATAGCTTATTGTTCAGTTCAGTACAGCTCACTGTAGATGGATCTCGAACACTGACAGCCAGTAATCAAGTTTGCAAACTGTTTTTAAGTGCGAGATAATAGTGATCAACTGATCACTTGACTTTTTTTCTCTGTATTTGAAAACTACCACCTGACTTGGACATATTTATTAAATTATACACCTAATAAATTAGAATCCATCACATGTGTCACATGTTTTACTAATTATTTATGAACTCGTGAAAGGTACTGAAATTCATTTTCGAATTCAAGGACAACATCGATGTAGATTTCAATTTACAGTTAGTACATTTTTGATTCGTTTGAACTTGTTTGAATTTCAGTATGTGCAGATGTACTTGAATTTGGTTCCACTGAATTTATCGAATTGGCTAATTAGATCACTGGAAGCTTTGAACAGAGAAACAGCTTCTATCGCATGTAGTCCATAGTTCAAATCCAGCAAGAATCACACATTGCTCCGCTGATAGTAGACATTTGAGTCCAATCAGGTGTATAGTGAGCCGTGGAACATATCACCTCACATTCCTAGACATTGTGAAGTAATGAAGTCCCTAACAACTTAAATCCCCAGACTCAACAAGGGTTATCTTGGGGTCAGCTTCCTCTATTCCTTGGCAAAAAGCTCGAGGCTATTCAGCGCTCCCGTTTTATTTGGAGCCTCCCTTGTCTTTGTGATGGCCCTTGGATGACCCTTAGGAACCACTTCGCTGTCTTATAAGATTTTAGATAACCTTTTTAGTGGCCATTGATCGCGATCTTAAGCATGGGAGATAATTTTGCTCGGTATGTAGAGGGTATCTTTTGAAAGGGGAAAGTACAATTTGCTTCCAAATTCTATGATCCCTGCCCCATTAATGCGAGTGGACGGGTCCTTCTCCCATATTTTTTTCTTGATAGAGTTATACATTGAGCCTTTTCCCGAAGGTTGCTTTAGTCTCTTTTTGATCACTGAAGCTCGACATTTCCATGAACTGTCAGAATTGAACAGAACTGTCAGAATGTCCTACAAAATTTTAAAGCAAAACTCGACTACGTGCTCCCCATAGCCTTTAAACAAATTTACCGTTTGGATTTTGTTTTTTTGTTTTTGTGGTTGTGTGGTTGTGTGTTGGGGCTGATTTTTGCCTGTTTGTTTGTTTATCTTCAGTGTGCTGTCTTCTCATGTAATTTTGTACATTTTCGTTAGTTATTCTTCAATTTTTGATCCCTGCTCGTCCTCTGGTGGTAGCAGGGGCAAAAACTTGAAAAAGAATATTCAAAAACATACTGAAATTAGACAAGCAGACAACACGATGATGATAAACAAACAAACAAATAAAAAACTAAACACAACCACAAAAACACAAAAAAAAACACGAGCGATAAAACTGTTTTACGGATATGGTGGCCTCGTAGTCGACTTTAGCTAATTTTAGCTAGCCTCTCAGGTAATCTAACCTGTAGCTGCACGCCTGTTGCAGGCGTCAATTTTTGCCGTTGGTGAAACTCATTTTTCATGTAATCAGCAGGCAAGATATTCTTTTAGCAGCAGTTTTTTGTGTGGTATTCTTTATAGGATAGTAGGTCTCACCGTGACCAAAGTATCTGCCTTGGAGTCCAAAATGCCTTAGTGGCTCTCAGTGTCGTTTTACCTAGATCACTATCCCAGGCAGTGGCGGCTCGTGTCTGTAAGGGTACGGACAAGACGGAGCGACGAGAGCGTCGAGTCGAGCATAGCGTCGAGTCCAGCATGGAACAGCTCATTGAATTGTGTTCATGCAGACGCGACGAGACCCAAATTGTAAACGAAATTTTACAGTGGCAGTCGAAATAATGAGTTCTTCAGTGGCGGATGAAGAGTTTTTCTCACCACAATATACCAAGTTGAAATCAATAGACTGCTGATATATATAAATCAATAGATTTTCCTAATAACTGGTAGAAATCTAATTGACTGTGTGCGATTCCGCACCTTTCATTCATAAAAAAATGTACCCAAAATTTCGAACTACCCACGAAAAACCCATTAACGCAATTCGTCTACTTACTGTATGCCATCAAAACACATTTTGCAACAACAACATACATTACCGCTGCGAGCAGTTGAGCAACGAAATCGGTTCGAATCGATGTCGTCGCTACCATAAAATTTTCACTCTTTGGTCGCTGCTCCGTCATGGCCACTTCCATTTGAAAGCATAGGACCGATTTCGGCGCGTTGCTTGACTCGACGCTCTCGTCGCTCCGTCTTGTCCGTACCCTAAGGCCAATGACACACAGAGCGGTTTTTGCAAGGCGTTTCCCGAGAGGAAAACCGAGTCGGTATAGTCGTACATTACTTTAGCATTGTGATGACACACACCGCGGTGCGAACCGCCTCTCGGTTTCAGAATCGCGTCGGTTGATGAGAGAAATGACCCACCGACTCGGTTTTCGAGCGTTTTTCGATGAGTTCATTGCTGCGTAGTCCGATCGAGCTGAAATTTTCTGGATGCATTGATGAATGCATGGGATAGGGGAAGGAAAATCTGATACTTCGACGTAATTTGTAACTGAACCGACTCGATAAACGCTTCTGAAAACTGCTGTGTGTGGCAGCCGACGCGCCAAACCGAAGCGTTAAACGCTTCGGTGAAACCGAACTGTCTGTCATTGGCCTAAGACTCGTGGAAGCAGATATATTTTATTGAGATATATTGTATTCCAGCGCAGCAAATATATCAAAATTTGCATTCGATTTCCAATTGTTTGATTCAGTGACTTTTCTACTCACTATGATCACTTCACCATCAATCTCGTTAAGGTTTAAATGGTGTAAGATTATAATGCAAACTTTTTTAAATTAGAACAATTTTCTTTTCAATACAAAGTACAATTAGTGGTCCTGGTCACCACGAATCTATAAAATTACTTTTTCTCTTCAAATAGTCTGAGAGCAAATAAACCGCAGTAGGTTTTCTATGGTGAACTTCAATTTCCAAGACAAAATGAATTAAACCTTCGGCATACAACGTGAAAATAATTCCTCGCGCCATACAAGGTGGGGTTGAATTTACCCCATAAGACATTGTATCTATTCTGTGTATACATATATTAAATAGAACGTGCTCAAATATTTCTTTTATTCTATGTATTAACAAGCTAATAATAAAGCACAAAAATATACCATTATCAACCCTCGAAGGTCACACCTATTTTTTCGATCAATTTGACCCACTCTGGATCAATTTGACCCTGCATAAACTTTTGTTTTTCGCCTTTTGGCTGCATATAAACCAATCGTCTCAATAACACCTAGCCCAGATGGCATACCTAATTTGGTCTTGAAATATTGTGTGCTATCACTACTACCTGTGCTGTCTTATATTTTCAATGCATCCTTAAAAACAGGCATCTTTCCTCATTTGTGGAAATACTCCACCGTCACTCCTATATTCAAGAAAGGGACTCTTAATGACGCTTGCAACTACAGACCTATTGCAAAACTTCCCTGCGTCGCAAAACTTTTTGAGGCCATAGTCACGAATGTTGTAGCCTTTCTTTGCAAATCCATTATGGCTCCGTATCAGCAAGGTTTCATGAAAGGTCGTTCAACCACAACCAACCTGTTTGAATTTTCTCACCAAATCACCAACTCAATTGAAGCTGGCCTCCAAACTGACTGCGCCTACATAGACTTGACAAAAGCCTTTGATAAGCTTGATCACTCTATACTTTTAGCTAAGCTTCATTCCTTACAATTCCCTTACTTGTTTTTAAATTGGGTTGGCTCTTACTTGACGAATCAAACCCAACGTGTATTCTTTCGTGGTGCTTTGTCATCTTAAATTAAAACCACGTCTGGTGTTCCACAAGGTAGTTATCTAGGCCCTTTACTGTTCGCCTTATTTATGAATGACGTAGGTTCCATTCTGCAGTCATCTTCTGTTCTTCTTTATGCCGATGACGCCAAAATTTTCAAAGTTGTGAGAAACCTTAACGATTGCAATGATTTGCAGGAGGATCTAAACAGATTTGCCAGCTGGTGTTCCGATAACAATCTCCTAATTAATCCTGATTATATCTTACACACGCAAAAATAATCCTCTAACCTATGAATACTCACTTTTGAGTACATCTTTAAATATATCAGCGAAAGTACTCGATTTAGCAGTATTGCTGAATCAATCCTTCACATTTGACGATCACATCGATTCAACCGTTGTGAAAGCAAGCAATGCCTTAGGTTTTGTCAGAAGACGTTCGAGGGAATTCAACGACATTTTTCTAACTAAGACCCTGTTTTGTAGCTTAGTCAGACCGATTGTCGAATATGCAAGTATTGTATGGGCACCATATCAAAAAGTCTACATAGACCAAATTGAGTCCATTCAAAAGAGGTTCTTACGTTTCTGCCTCCGCGGTCTTCCGTGGTATGACCCTTTACATCTACCTCCTTATCAAGACCGCTTAAATCTTTTACGAATGGATACCTTGAACTCTCGACGTCAAAAGTCCAAAATCTTATTTGCCGCGGAAATTTTGGAAGGCACCGTTGACTCAAACTACTTATTAAGCCAACTTAATTTTAACACTAATAATAAACGTGTCAGGCGGGTTAACTTTTTGTCGATCCCTCAACATCGGGCCAATTATGGTTGCAATGAACCAGTCACTGCAATAAGTAGATGCTTTAACGAAGCTTATTATAAGTTTGATTTTCATTTATCTACAGCATCACTCAAACGATTTTCTGCATAAGAATAATTAATTTTTATTGCATGTGTATAGTCTGGATTAGACGAATTTAATGAATGAAATGAAATGAAAATTTACCCAAATATAGTGTTAAGGTTTTAAATCAAATTTCCCAAATAATAAGTTGAATATGATTCGCGAAAATTTTTCAGAAGCTCGTAAAAAAATTGTTTTTTTCATTTTAGCGTATTTTACAAAAAAAAAATCATTTTTTTTTATTATTAATATTTTTGCATGAAAATTTATAATTATCTTCTTGAATAGCAACAAAATTGGGGGAAAAAATTGAATAGGAAGCATTAAAAAAAGATATTTATTTCGCAAGGCGATGGAAGGGGTTTTTTCAAAGAACAAAAACTATGCATTTAAATATTTAAATTATTACTAGGGGGCTTCGCCCCCTGCTCGCTTCGCTCACCAACCCCCAGACCATTTACGATTTTAAATTGCACGTTTTACTGGACGTATGTACTAAAGCCGTGTGAAAATCAATAAAAGCTCACAGTCGCTGAGATTTATTTTTGTGTTTACTTAGATCTGTAGAAAATGTTTCATCCAAACATCGACAAATATTTCAACGTCGTTTAAAAAAAAAATGGATGATCATGTTCTGCGGGTCTCATTTTCCTTTCCTTCTCATAACGCTTCCTCAAAAACGATGTTCTTTATAATTTTCTCTTCCGTACGACATTCTAAAATAAAAATATAATCCGACCAAATTTCCAAAACTTTTTTTTATTAATAGAGAGATATTATATTTTATAAAAATTATATTTTTATGAGTCTCCAGCACAGTCGTTGCACATATAAAAGCAATGATCGTCCACATTGGGCGCAAGCAACTGGGTCACTGCATTTTTGTTTTTCTACCTTTTTGTAAGGGCAAACTGAACATCTCCGTCTCTTAGCCAATTGAGGTCTACCGTCCGGATTTGCTGAACATTGTACATCTAGAATCAGTTCTATACTTCTACGTATTTGTCTACGGAAGGTTTCATTTTTCAGCTTCTCTTGTAGGTGCGGAGTAACCAAATACATCACAAGTTGGTTTATAGCAGTTGTAGCAGACAATTCAATCTTACGACTGTTAGCTTGAATATTTTTACATAAATATAAAGCTCTTGCATTTACTTGCACTTGATCAAGCATGCCGAAAAAAAACGCTTAGGCCAACGGCTTGTTGTTCGGGCAGTTGTGGACGCATGACAAAACTTATCAAAAACGTCTATGCCTCCTTTTGTTTTATTATAAAATAATACCATCTCTGTTATAAATATGTAAATATAAAAGGTGGAGCACGTGCTTACTAGATGTTCTTGTTCGCTCAGTAGTACTCCATTTTCTTTTATTTTTACTGCGTAATACAGTTTTCGGTCGACCTCGCTGTTGCTGCTCCAACAAACGTTGGTTCAAAGTTTGATTTTCCTCATCCTCCGCTTCACTGTCATCCGAACTTGATATATCAGTCTTTCATCAGAAGCGTCACCATCAAAAATCTCCAAATCATCAGGCAGAAGTATATTTTGAACCCGTGAACGTAAATTATGCGTCATTATTACAGTTTATTATAAAAACAATACAAATGAAACTTTATGTAGCCACACTTCACACTCTAACTTGAATAAAAAAATTATTTTAATTACTAAATTTTATTTTAATCAAAATGAAGCAAAAGTCACAACAGGGTCAATATGACCCTGCACCAACTTTGAACGACGCTCAACGACAACTGAGCGTTGCGCTATACATGGGATGCATATAAAACGATAGTTAATACTTCAATCTACCGACAGATGGCATATTAACGGCCAAATTTAAATTTCCCTAAACGATGTTGGTGAGCAAAGTTGAGGTATGGGTCTTTTCCACCCAGTATGACCTTCGAGGGCTAAGCATTTGTTTAAAAAAAGATACTTTCATACCTCTTCCATAAAATCGGCTTCATATCTTTAAGATTTGGGGTTAAAATAATCTCACGTTGTATGCCGAACGTTAATACTCTTGTACTATTTACGTGAAAAAACAACTATCTTTCTTTAATCATTCCATTACTAACTTATGCACTTTAACTTAAGCAAGCAGACAAATCAAAAAAATTTCAATGTACAGCAAACATTAAACTCTTTCCATTGAAAATCCATTACAGAAACGAAACATAGAAATAACATACTATGTTAAACAATGCATCCATTACAGTATTCATACATACAGGGTGTGTTTTTAGAGGTATAGAACTTTGAAATGAAATAAAATATAGATAAATTGTGTTGATTGCCATGAAATTGGTTTTATTGGAAAGATAATTCTTTGCCATTTTTATTTGAATATGATTTCGGGCATGTGAACACAACGACTGGCGTGGAGGAAGTACAAACGAGACGTCCAATTTTCGACTACTCTAACCAATAATTGGGGCCGTGTCCCGCCAAAATTCTCTTCCAAACGGTCAAGCGTCTTGGGCTTGTCGGCGTAGACGAGTGATTTGACGTATCCCCACAAAAAATAGTCTAGCGGTGTTAAATCACAAAATCTTGCAGGCCAATTCACAGGTCCGAAATGAGAAATTATTATGAGGGCAGTAGCGGAGGTGAACCTTACTCTAAACTGTGTTTGGTAGAAATTTGATTGAAAAATTCGGTTGCTGCTGCCAGCTATAGTAATTTTGGTGTCTTGGGTTTTGAAAATTCGCTCAGAAAAATAAAGCTTATTGCCCTATAGCTTCCTGTGCAGTCGTGAAATCAAAACGAATTTCATATGATAAATGGAAACCATGATAGGGTTGCCAGCTATTGTTGGTTTTGTATTTATTTGTAATATCTTTATTAAGCGATTTTATGGTGAAATTTTTATACGGTAATGATCCGATAGAAGCGATTTTAAAATCTGGGCAACTTTGTGGCAGTGGTCCCATCTTGAAAAATTATAATGCAAAAAAAAAATATTTTTGCCCCATGAGTTCTGATTCAGTTAAATTTTTCAAATGATAATGATCTTGTAGTGGCAATAAACAACAACAAATATAAACTTTTCGAAAATTTGAAAACTTCCAATGCAGTCATCGGATCAAAACGAAATTCGCTGGGTAGGTTGATTTCAATGTGAGGCAGGTTTTATATATTTTTGGCTTTGATGCTAGCGAAGGGTTGCCAGCGCGAGGCATTTTTAGCTACACTACAGACAAAAAGTTTAAGACTACTTAGGAATCGAGAAAATAAACAAAGCTTTCGTGGTAATTAGAATTTATTTATTTCTAGATAAAATATAATTGATTACTTTTTATGTAATTGTCAAATGTCAGCTTATTGTTTTTCTAGTTTGCAAGTCAAAATTTATAATAAACAAAAAGTAATTTTTTTCTACTTTAAATTCTACATTCATCAAAATATCCTCCTTTGGCATTTTTTACTGCTTTAGTAATCCTTGGCATTCTTTCAACTAATTTTCTTACAGTATCTTGGAAGATATTGTTCCACCCTTATTGAAGAAGCTCCTACAAGTTTTGCTGTGACGTCAGACAGCGTTCACTAACCCTTCTATCTAATTCCTCCCATAACAATTCAATTGGGTTACAATCAGGTGATTGTGGGGGGCCAGGTCATATTCAATAGTATTCCAACTCCATTTCAGCTAAATATCCTCTGCATAATTTAGAACTGTGCTTGGGGTCATTATCCTGTTGAAGGGTGAAATTTCGCCCAATTTACCGCAAATCTGATAGTATGGCCGTGTTCTGCAAGAGTTCCTTGTAACGTTCTTTAGTTAACGTGCTATCAATTCGAACTAATTCACCCACTCCAGCAAGCAAAAAGCACCCCCAAACCATAACAGAACCACCTCCATGCTTTACTGTTGGTACTACACAGTTCGCGGCCATTCTTTCTCCAGCAGATCGCCTGACCTAAACCCTCCGTTTGGAGCCAAACACTTCAAACTTTGATTCATCTGTCCAAAGCACCTGTGACCAGTCTTCAATTGTCCATTGGCTATGAGTTCGTGCCCACTCTAACCGCTTTTGTCTGTTACCTTTTCTAAACAGAAATTTTTTGGCTGCAACACGCCCCACGAGTCCAGCTTCTCTTAGACGATTTTTTACAGTTGACAAGCTTATGGACTTTGAATGTCCCGCGTTGAACTCTGCTCGAATTCCCGGTGCAGTTAACTTTCGATGTCTTTTGCTCATAAGCACTAGAGTCTTATCCTCTACTTCTGTTGTCACTCTGGGTCGTCCGCTCCTTACAGCATCACAATAACTTTCACTGTCCTTGAATTTAGCGATAGCATTATGTACAGCAGTCTTCGAAGTTTTTACTTCATTACTGATCTCTCTTTCTGACTTTCCTTGTTTATGAAGCGCCACAATCACACTTCTAACTTCCGGCTTAATACTGCGCGCTTATCCCATTTTGAACAGAAATTTTGCCAAAACTTTGCTAAAAAGTACCAATAACTGAATATCACAAGTGCACGGAATAAAATTCGCTTAAAATAACAATCCGTATTACTTGTCAGCACAAAAACTCACAAATGAAATATATTGAAGATAAGGTACCTATTTATAAGAATTTCACAATATTTCAAATCCATATTCCCAGAAATTTCAAAGGTTTATTTTAATTACTTTAAAAAATTGTAGACACCTAAAGTCTTTAAAGTGGGAAAAACCCAACGTGTTTTATTACCCTGACTGAGAATTTGGAAATCCCATGTACATTTTAAATCCCTTCATAGCAACTCTCCTTAAAACAGGCAATTACTGTAAAAAAAGGTATTTGCAGTTTTATAAATCTAAGTGTGCCTCATTTCTGCGATGTGGTCTTAAAGTTTTTGCCTGCTGTGTATGTTCGTAACAACAAATGCTTACTTTAAGTATTGATATCGCGAACATTTACAGTGAACATAATTTACCAATGTTTAAATTTTCTAAGTTTTAGAAATTTGTTGGTCCCAGACATCTTTCGTTTTTTGATCCCAAACATCTTTCTATCCCTGTAACTTTCGACGAAATCATGGGAGTTATTTGATTTTGACGTGAGGCAATTGATGGGGGACTTGTGTTGCAGTGCTGGTAAAGTCTTGCAAGCACTAAGCATTTTCTCTGTTTATGTTATGTTATGCTGCATTCAAAGTTTTGCAGTATTTGGCTTTCCTAAATCTTGAAATTCATGCAAGTGGTAGTCCTCAAATCCTTTCCATGCTGTGAGTTTAAATGCATTGTTAAGATCAATGTGGTTTTGCACTCGAAACAAGTTGGAGCACATGTTGTGGAATATCCACTCAAAATCTGAACGATTCTTCTATTGTTCATCGAACATTAGTATTTCTAGCGGTTCAGGTGCGCTTAAGTTTTTTTGCTGTTCCTTGTTGGTGTCGTTTGGGATCAGAAAAGTTTTTCCCCTGTTGTCCAGTCTAGCTTACTATTTTTTGTATGTAGGTCACATATTCAGCCTCTATATACCAAGGGCTCTAGTATTAGCCCCATGTCATAGTTGCCCCAGGTAAACCTTTCTGCTTACTTCCGCCGCTTTTATTTTGGCATAAAATACTTTTCCTGTATTGGAGAAATAGCCAAAAAGGATCTTGGGACTGTGAATCAGTGACTCCTCTGTGACCCATAGCTTTGGTCCTTCCTTCGGCCTTAATTTGAAGGCATCAATTTTTACCCTTCAGCCATTGGTTTGTCCTCGCAATGGAGGCATATGTAGCGTAGCCTACTTTGTAGATGTTAGGCGTGTTTTTTTGCTCCCCCTTTCCATAACAGAATAGAACAGACGCACTGGGAACAACAACAACTCCTGTACCTGTGAATTCACTGGGGGCAGATGTTGTTGTTGTTTTCAATGCGTCTGTTCTGTTCTGTTGTGGATAGGAGGAGCAAAAAAAACCGTGTTGTTGAGAAAGTGACGAACAACACCTCTCTTTGTAACTTCGCCAGCACTAAGAACGTGCCACAGTATTTTTGACATAATCAGTTCTGTCAAACTACCTAAAATTCAACACTTTTCTATTAAATCATTCACCTCCGCTACTGCCCTCAATTACTTCATTAATATCATAATCATTTATGAATAAAACGACAATATAAAAAATTGTATCGATATTAATCAGTGTCGACAATCAAAATGTACATCAGCAAAATCATGGATATTAACGCAACTTGTGATTTTCGAGTTGGCGCTGATAAGTCTAGGCTTGTGCTTAACTATCTTAATCTACGATTTTAAGAATTTTTTGACTCATTCTTTTCGATCAACTGTACACGCGTTCTCTTCACCGTTTTTAAATGATTATAGCCTAAGTGACACTCATCGTGTCCAGTAACTAACCGAAAAAAAACTATTTCGTTGTCATTTATTCGAAATCACCAAGCGTTCAAGCGTTTTGTAAGCATAGTAATAACATTATAAGTATTGATAACAATAATTAATTTATATGACTGATTTTATTTAACTCTTTTGTGTCACTAATATAATTGTAGTGACAGAGAAAAGATACTAGATATCTTGAGTTTGATTCATTTCGGTGACGTTTTGATTTTAATAGAGTTTGTTTCCTAGGTGTCTAGATAGCTCGGTAGACTATAGCATTGAGCTGAAAGTGGGATTAGCATGGACATGATTCGGAAATTGATTTTTGTGTGCATAACGATGACATTGGGGATAAGTTGTTTGACAGTTTCATAGATTGGGTTGTTTATTTGAACAACTTTTTGTGGCTGTAAGACGAAACAAATTAGATAGTACATGAGAGAGTTCCACTATTTATCTAAAAGTTAGTAGCACGTTAAGCTAATTCCTCCAACTTGGAATAGTTAAGTTAATTCCTCCAACTGGAATCGAACAAAGAAAAAATGCATATATTGAATGTTTGCATTTAAAAAAAAGAGTAAATCAGCATGCCTGATTTGTATACTGATTGTTGCTGTGTGAAATGTCATGATTCCCATTTACCACAAGTCAGATTTGGTGTACTGCACAATTGCATCTCTCTATTATTAAAGGGATGCATATATGTGCAAGTATTAAAATAGACGCAAATTATCAGTAAATAGACGAATGGTAAAATATATTGATACTTTTTTTTTTCACCCTATAAGTATTTGCGAGCTTACAAATAGCATTCAATAACTCAACTAGAACTTTAAGGAAAATGGTTCTTACCGCTTGAGAAAATCCTGTCTCTAAATGAATATCTAAATATAAGAGGCGTCTGAAAATATATGATTAAAAAACGGAGCAAGCATCCAATTTCAGCACACACATTAATTTTTCAACAATGGACTGTTAAGGCACATATCTAAAATAAGCCCGGGTACCCTGGTTTATTTATTTATTTCAATATTCATCACAACAGAATACAAATTCCAATTATGGCAATAAAATAAGAAAAGGATAAAACAAATAAAGATTAATGTTTACAAAAAGAAAAATATAATTCAATTATCTAATAACCCAACGCTCAGGTCTAGAACAAATACTTTTAAATATCTTTTAAAGTTATAGAACGATTGTGGCAGAGTTCCAAGCCCGTCTAAAGACTCTGACGAAAAGAGAAGAGAAGTACACATTTGTACGCGCAAACGGAACAGTGACAACAACCTGTTGCCCCGTAACGAGCTGCGAGGTCGGAATGAATCGGTGAAGCCAGATATAATACCTCACTGCGATTTGAACAGAAAGCACACTCGTCAAGCAACAGTCGGCGTGACTCCAAGGAAGGAATTTGAAGAAAGGACAAACGGGAAACATATGAAGAGTAAGGGATATTATATTTAAAAACCCTAGCACATCAGAACCGCTAGAAAGTCTAATGTTCGAAGAACATTAGAGGATTTGTGCAGATTTTGAGTGTGTATTCTACCACTACTTACTTTTCCTACTTAAAACTAATACAACCTAAGTAATAATAGAATCTAAGCTTATTTTAATTTCTGTGACTTCATCGAAAGCTACTGCGGTAGAAAGGTGTTTGGGGTTGCCACCCGAAAAATGCCCAGAGCTTAGAAAATTTAAACAATGTTTATTTTTGTGATGAAAATACTTAATGCAAGCATTTATTGGAACGAAAACAACAAAAGGGCAAATGCTAGCAGCCCTTTGCTAGCACCGAAGCCAAAAATATGTCGTATGTACCTTGCGTTGAAGTCAACCTGCTCTGCGAATTTTGTATTGATCCGATGACTGCATTGGAAGTTATAGAGATGCAAAGAAATTTAGGGTTACCATTCGCAAAAGTTTTTAAATTACCTAGATTTTAATATTTGGCGTTTATTTTCACTATTAGATCACTACGATTTGAAAATTCTATGCTAAAATCGCTTACTAAAGGTATGCCAAAAAAATACTAAAACAACCATAGCTGGCAACCCTATCATTGTATTGAACTTCAATTTCTACTGAGTATTGCCTACTATAAGTTTAATTTGCCATTTGAATTTTGTTATGATTCAATGACTGCACTGGAAGCTATAGGGCAAAGAGCTTTATTTTCCTCAGGAATTTTCAAAATTTAGGACCCCAAAATTACCATAGCTGGCAGTTCCAACTGGATTTTTGAACCAAATTTTTACCAAATGTGGTTCAAAGTAAGGTTCAGCTACTGTGTGAATTTCGTCAAAATCGAACGACTGAATAAGAATTTATAGGGCTAAAAGCAGTTATCTTTTTTTAGTTCTTTTTCAAGGTGGCACCACTGGCACAGAATCACCTGCATTTCAAAATCACTTCTATCAGTGTACAGAAGTTTTTTATGAGTTTCCGTGTACAGAAGTTTTTTATGCTAAAAATATAGGTAAATTGGGCAAGGGTTACCAGGCGTGCCCGTTGTACCATATCAAATTTTTTACTTTGGCTATGTAAACAAAGCATAAGATTTACATATGTGTGGATTTTTTCTGAAGAAGCAGCATTTTCTCAATATGTCCTGAAAATTTCATAATGATTGAATAGCTCTGTCAAAAGCTATCGCAATTCAAAAATTTTCAAATTTTCCCGTTCTTTTTTTTTAGGCACCTAGCGCACACATGGGGTTAAAAAATTCCAAAACATTATCCAATTCGCATTTAAAACACATTCGAAATTTATTTCGTCAACTTTTTTTTGCAAAAATTATTTGTGTACGAAATAATAGGTATATTAAAAATATCACTAAAATGGCCGCCGGCGCCAAACGGTTCAAAACAATTGACATTTAGTGAGACCTGGACCTATTCTGCATATACACCAATGTATCCTGAAAGTTTCAGCTCAATCGGATGGCACGTTCCCGAGAAATAGTCACTGAATTTTTTTATGATATATATATATATATATATATATATATATATATATATATATATATATATATATATATATATATATATATTTATATGGAAATGTGAATTTTTGGCCAAATCGATTTTAATACTAATGTTCTTTGAACATTAGTAAAAATAAAGAGCGGTTGAACCTACACACACTCGATGGCCTCAGAAAGGTATAGGAAACGTGGAGACCACACTTGACAAGCATATTCGAGGACACAACGAACTAACATTAAAAAAGACGAACACATGTACGTATGTCAACGAATTTACAGGCAGAGCGAAGTAACAATCCAGAGACTTGGGAGGCTTTAGCGGTGACTTCAGCAACATGAAAATTTAAGGTCAAAAGTCACATCCAAGTCTCTAAATTGATTAACGGACGACAGATATTTAGTGGAAACTGAATAAGGAAAAGAAATAGGAGATGATTTGAGGGAAAAGGTCATATGTTTACATTTGCTAACATTTAAGGGCAAGGAATTGCGGTTGCACCAATTAAGAAGAGCATACAGATCATTCTGGAGAATAATACATTCATCAGCTGGCTTGATGACTCGGAACAAATTCAAATCGTCAGCAGTAGACAAGGGGAATCAATAATGAAAGGAAGGTCATTAATAAAAATTAAGAAAAGTAAAGGACCAAGGATAGACCCTCGTGGAACACCAGAAAAGAGATGAAAGGGAAAAGAGGATAGGTTTTTAATAGTAACTTTGCACTCACGGCTACTGAGGTAGGACGAAAACCAAGAAAGGATTGGCCCGAAACAACCAAACTGTGAAACTTAACTGAGTAATATTCTATGGTCAACAGTATCAAAGGCTCTAGAAAAGCCTGTGTACACTACGTCCACTTGTTCCTGACGATCTAAGGCAATGTCAACTGTGTTTGTTAGTCAAAGTAGACTTACCCCTCACGAACCCATGCTGTTCTGGAGCTAGAATAGGATGAACCACGGGATACATTCTAGAGAAGAGAAATTTTTTCAAGGATTTTACTAAAACAAGGGAGAAGAGAAACAGGACGATAATTGGAGACGGAGGAAATATCGCCAGTTTTGAAAATTGGGTAAATATAAGCAACTTTCCAGGCTTCACTTTATAATTAGAAAACTGAAGCGCCCTCCACTGCGCATACCATTGATTCGGGTAAATGAAGGTGAATTCGTGATGAATTCGTGAAGCTGTGAAGCATTTAAAGGCTGAATGACAACTAACTTCTTATGTCAACTAGCCCCGGTCTCTCTTATATTATAACAATAAAACCGAAGAAAGAAAATTGTCATTGCTAACATATAATTATGTAAATCATTAATTTTATTTTTTTAACAATAATAAATAATCATCTTAAAATCAAACTAAAATATCTTCTACTTATTTCAAATGCATATTTAAATTTCAATATCTTCAATTGGTGTATGATACTGTTTACAATACGAAACTACAAATTCAAATACCGTTATAAACAACGTTAGCGCTGAGAATGATATCAACAATTTAATTATAATTAAATTAACATTTTCTAAATAATAATAACCTAAGCACTGACTCAACATGCCAGCAATAAATGTTGAATAGACAAAATTCTGAATGGCAGTATGTGTGAAAGGATGTAGCTTTTTACCGCGACAATGATGAAAAAACGCCCCAATGCTCGTAAACAGATTGAATAGGAGGAGAAATGATGCTATGAAACCTGTGAAAAAATAGAAGAGATTTTTAGAATGATTTGGAAATTTGGTTGCTAATGTTATAAAATTTGCTTTTAAAATTTTTTAATGTCATTGAAGTTTGCTAAAATTTAATCACAATTTGTGTTGTTATACGTCACAGTCACATTTTTTTTAAATATTCACGTTATACGTCATTTTCAAGAGCGAAATACTTGAAATGTCAAAATTTGCCAGGATTGAAATGTCATTAGTAAAAAGTGTGTAGCAAGCACTGAAAAATAGGAACAGATTACCCTCAAAATATTGATTTGTATGAAGAAATTTAAAAAAATCTAGTTTTTAAAGGAAAAATAGATCTTTAAATTAACAAATTTGAATTT
The DNA here is from genome assembly GCA_947369275.1 of Nemotelus nigrinus. Classification (NCBI taxonomy): domain Eukaryota; kingdom Metazoa; phylum Arthropoda; class Insecta; order Diptera; family Stratiomyidae; genus Nemotelus; species Nemotelus nigrinus. Next base: position 63,022,961 of record OX376375.1, read on the forward strand.
TCAAAAATTTGAATCAGATTAAATTAATTTATAAGGTATGTCAAAAATCACATTTGTCAAAGTCTTTCATGGATTCCGGCTATTAATAATTTCCAAAACAATTCAAAACTTTCATTTTGAAATCTTACCAAATACTGCATGGACAGTTGATCCGAATGCTCCTTTTAAATTCACCAACTTCAAAATAACACCAGCCAATCCTATGCCCGAACCAAGCATCTGCAACAACCAATGAACACCAGTTTTCTCCCGAACCGAATACATTTCCGTCCACACGTTCACTGCACTAAAACATAAAATCGATTCTGCCAAAAGTAAGTTAAACTGTAATCGAAAAAACAGCCGGAATGAAAATCTTCTCAAAACATCCCTAATTTCATATCTTACCCCTATTGTACAAAGCCACGCGTGTAATGTATCCACTGTCCAACTACCATTCTGAAAGCACACCCAGGTCATCGTAATCGTAACGAACCCGATAAAGACGTGATTCAGCGTATTGAAGAATATTTCACATTTCAATCGAAACGGATGTCGTTCATCCCGAGGTGGAAAATCAATTTCCATTTTACTAGCTGCCCACTAAACAACCCTACTTGCAGTTAAACCGATTACCTATTTAAAAAAAATTGCCAACTGATCTGAGAAGCTTCCGTTCGAATTGCTATCAATAAACTAGAACTAGAATCAAAAGAATTATAGAAAAGTCGTCTACCCAGATTGTCTACGGGTAACTTCCCCCTGATGAGAAATATGTATTTGAGTGATAAACTCTAAAACGATAAGATTTCGTACAACAAATCCTCCAGGCTTATTGATGCGGCACCGATCGCGAACGCCTTAAAATCATTCACAGATTACATTATATGTGACAATATCATTCGATTTGGATCTATAATAAACAAGAAGACAAAATGAAGTGAAACTAAATCGTATATAAGCAAGAAGATAGCTCAAGTGCTGGCTAATTAATGATGTTTGCATAGAAGTTCATAATGCTATCCACCTGCAAATCAGGGGTGGGCGGTAGATTAGTTTCAAAGTGTAATCGAAAAGTAATAAGTGTGATTTTAGGCTCAATATGGAATGGCTTATCGATTCAATAGATTAGATGGACTGGATTTTAAAAATCAAATCAAGCGCCTAAGAGTCGATTTCGCACAAATATTTTTTAGATTGGAAGCACAGTGGCGTACGAAAAACAAAAAGTGTGTTTTTTAGTACTGATTTTCGAAGAAAATTAGTATTAAACTTGTTTCGCCAAAAATTCATATATATATATATATATATATATATATATATATATATATATATATATATATATATATATATATATATATATATATATATATATGAATTTTTGGCGAAACAAGTTATATATATATATATATATATATATATATATATATATATATATATATATATATATATATATATATATGTATATATATATATATATATATATATATGTGTATATATATATATATATATATATATATATATATATATATATATATATATATATATATATATATATATATATATATATATATATCAGCAAAATGATTAAGGGAGATAATGTCTGGAGTGGCCGATCCGATTGAGCTGAAATTTTCAGAGAACATAGATGTATATAGTGGGTAGTGGGTATATCTTTAACCCTTTGGCGGCGGCGGGAATTTTAGTGAATTTTCAGGTACTCCTATATTTCCAAGCATTGTAAATTTTTGTTAAAAAAAGGTATTGGAAACGAAAACTTATGGGTGTAGTAAATGTAAAAAAACAGGTGCTGAGTGCCTAAAAGTAGTCAAGGATTTTTTTTCAAATTTCGATTTGTCATAACTTCTAAACAGAGCGTATTGATGTAGACTAAGATTTAACACACATGGACTTTCAAGACTGTACGGGCAACTCTGTAGCTACAGCAGGCTCCTGAAAAAAAATCCTTCAAATCATCGATCCTCCTGAAAAATTTTTGATTTTTGAAAATAAATTCAAATTATTGATAAATTTTGACTTTTTTCCACCAAATCAAATAAAAATTTTCAAAATTCCGCGGTAAACAAGAACAGCAACCCATGATCAAATTAACTCTATTTTCAGCACTCAAAACTTCTGTTTACGAGAACTGACGACCGGATAATGTAATCAATATGAAATTTTATAGGACATGTTGGAATTAGCTAGTACCAGGTCTGATAGAAGTGATTTTGAAATACCGGCAATACTGTGGTAGTGGTGCCATTTTGAAAAATCACCGAGAAAAAAAAACTGGTTTTAACCAGATTTTAACAAAATTCACGCCATAAGTGAACATTGCTCTAAGACAGATTATATAGAAATTTGGTTGAAAAATTAACATAGGGTTGCCAGCTATGGAAGTTTTTGTCTCCTAAATATTGTAAATTTGCTCAGGAAAATAAAGGTTTTTTCCCTTATAACTTCCGATGCAGCAGCGAAATCAAAATGAAATTCATGTGATAAGTGGATCTTGCTTGCATTTCTAATTCTGTAGGAATTTCGTTGAAAATGATGAATTTCGTAATTTATTGACATATCTTTATCGAGCGATGTTTTCATTAAATTTCCAAATGGGAATGATTCTGCAATGACAGTTAACAGCAAATATTTAGGTTTCGAAAGTTTGAAAAGTTTTGAGGATGGTTACCATAAAATTCTATTCACTCCCATAACTTCCAGCGCAGCCATTCAATCGAAATGAAATTCACAGGGTGGATTTAACTCAACGTGAAGCAGCTTTGGTGCTAACGCATGATTGCCAGCACCAGACAATTTCGTAAATATTGCACCAACAGATGCTTCCATTTTCTATTCATAAGCAAAGCATTTAAAATAAAACAAGCAACCGATATTTAAATTTTCCGAGTTTTGGAAATTTTTCGGATGGTAGCCCCAGACATAGTTTAATCACTGAAACTTTCGATGATATCCTTGAATGAAAACGAAATTCAAAGGATATGTTGATTAAGCACGAACATGTTATGGTAGACTTATTGCTGCTGTGTTGGAAAAATGTTGCCAGCACTGAAAATTTTCATCATTTGTGCTATTGAAAATGCTGTCAGAAAATGATATTTGTTCCTTTGAGTAAGAAATGGTTGATATGTTACTACAAAGAAGTGTATTACGTCTTCAGACATTTTTAAGTCACTCAAATATAATCACTTCGAAAATCAGTTTTCTAGCGGTTGTGATGCGCTAGACAAGACTTTTTTAAATTCTGCTCAGGAATTCTACTACTAAGAACTATTCTTTCATGGAGCTAGTGTATTTGGCACTTTGACTCCCCTCCTCTGCGTGAGCGATATCTTCCGCCCTACTCAACCATCACCTTTCCTTTGACTTGTCACTGAATGCAGATATTCCACACTATACCGTTAGCTGTCGAAAATTTTAGTCCGTTTCATTAGAACGCGTTACCACTCTTAGGTGTTCTAGTATGCGTCTAGTATGTCTGGTAGAAGGCAGTACTACCTTTTGTCAACATTGGACGTATTATCTGTTTGTACAGTAGCGTTTTGTTCGTCATATTCAGTTTGTTTTGTCTTTTCAGTAGTTTGAGTCTCTGCAGTACTCCGTTGATTCGTTAATCGTTTGTCTTTTGTTTTTCATGTAATCAGTCTGGGAAGATCTATTGTCAAATGTTACTCCTAACTATTTAGCTGTACGGTGCCATTTAATTGTCTGGTCATTTACAGTTAGCTATGGTGGCTGTTGTCTATTTCGTATGCATGTGTCGTCTCTGTACAGGGCAACTTTTATATTAGGCATTTTCGGGGTATCTGCTGTGTATATGCTATACAGTATTGGGGAGAGTGGTAAGCCTAGCGGGACACCAGCTTCGATTGATCGCATTTTGGAGATGTGGCTGTCAATTCTAACACAAAAAGTTCTGCCCTGGAGAAAAGATGCAATGAGTTGCACGAGTGGTAGTGGTATTTAGAAAATACGCATTTTGCAAATCAGTCCAACATGCTAGACTTTATCAAACGCCTTAATCACGTCGAACATGACCATGCCTGTTGATTTTCTTTGATTAAACCCTGTATGCGTTGTACCCATTGATATGAAAGAATATGGATACGAAATGGTTATCCGTGTCCCCATACGTGGTGTGCCTTTTTTAACACACGCACAACATTGCTCTCTCACAAAAATTCCGCTCAGTGCACTCCTTTCTGCCGCACTCACAACCGAAAAGCCTTAATGCTGTGTCTAAATGCTGGGAACCCCAGCTCGGTGTAAAAGCGTGCAACGGGCAACACGGAAAGAAACGTCAATGTCAGTTTAATTTGTGTCGGCGATTGAGAGCATTGACTTTCCGTCGAAATTTGTAAAATAAAATTCGGAATTTTTCCGGCGTATTCGGTGAAAACGTATTTCTACGTTTGTGCACAAATCATTTGTGTCGGTTTCGCGGATAAATTAGCGGTAAAACATTATAAAACAGTGCGATAATGAAGTGCCGCGTTCCAGACTGCAAAAGTAGCTACCGAAGTGCTTCGCGGGGGATATCGTACTTCGGGTAAGTAAAATTAATCTATGGCTTTAATTTCGGCTAGTTTTTATGTGAAATCATTGTTAATTTCATTAACAAAAACCAGTTTAAACTCCACTCGCCGGTTTTAGTAAAGAAATGTCAAACGACTTTCAAAATGGCGATCTCTCATGGTTTTTTCACATGGCTTTGCCATGTGAAAACACAAGTACCTCGCTCTCACACCAGTAAACAGAAAGTCGAAAATTGGCATATTTCTCTCGGCCGATTTTGTAGCGATTATCAAGATGAGATGGCCTTAGCACAACTTAGAACCAGACCGAAGTCCAGAACCAAGAGTGCTAAGGTCCAAAAAAAATGGAATGGCTAGTGCCATTCAAGAGGCAAAACAAAAAAAAGAATTGCCCCGAGAGCAGGGTGCCCTAGAAATGGCCGTGAAGGCCCCTTGTCCGCATTAGCGGAGCACCCTTTAACCAACCCCGACGGATGCTGGGGTGCCGCTTTGCTAGCTCGCTGCGGCTGGGGTGGGTTCTTGACAAAATGGGGTTAGTTTGCTCTCAAAGAAACGGGATGCTACGTATTATTTCATCCGTCATAATACAGTAGCCGCAAACTGGTATGTAAAAATACCCAAGGACCAAAAGGGGGCATCGTTCCGTAAAGGAAACCACCCATGGCTCTGCAACATGGGCTGACTAAGCAGACCCAGTGCTCGTGACAACGCACGGAGCCAGAACATTGAAAATCTAAAACGGGAAAATGGGAAAAAGGCTACCTCTCTTTACAAGGAACCCGGGTGAGGCAGACAGCCCCGGGCCCCCGATGTTAGTGGAGCCCTGACCCCGATGGTCTGGGGTCCTCCACCCTCTGATACTGGCCCTCAATATTCAAAAATTCAAAAATCTACCAAAAAATGCTGAAACTAATTAGGTTTGGGCCAGTATCCCTCCCTTTTAAGAAAAATGCTGAAAATACCGGTAAAAATTCACGAAACTATTTAGTCATTGGCCAGCCAGGCCAGACGCGGACCCTGAAAAAGAAGAAAAGAACTTCTCGGGCCTTCGCCCAATAAGAAGGCCGTTTGGTTAAATTTTTATCAATTCATTTCAATATTTATTCCAAGAAAAAAAAACAAATTCAAATACGTTATTTACAAAGAAAGAGTCCAACGTCATTACTTGATAGTAAATAAACATACGTTTCACCAGTTATATATACTTTCTCCTTAAATTAACAACCAGTAATGCAAGTAAATTTATGTGGAACAATGTTGAAAACGAACTAATAATCTACGTCACGAATGTTCAATTAAATTCAAGTGTTTGTTTTTGTTAATGTAACCAAAAAAAATAGCAAGGAACATCATAGTAACTAAACAGATTTCGCATCCAGTTCAAGGTACATGACTGCTAGAAAAATGCACGTAACATACCACGAAATTCATTGCTAGGTTATAAATTTTTTCTTTTTTTTTTTTCTTTATTGTTCTTTCCTGTTAAAGAATTCAGTTAAGTTTACAATTTAGATATCAATAAACAAAGATCATTGCAAGAGTATGCCGTATAACTCGCTAAATGCAGAAAGAAAATCTCGAAATACAGGTAACAGAGTTAAGTATATATCGGGGATAGAACACCGTATGCAAAAAAAAAAATTGGATTACACGTTGGGTTGGCCTAATAATCACCATCTATATGCCTTTGAGATCGTTTTGCAGGCTTATGAGGTTTTGACAGGTATGGCTTCCAGATCTACTATCCTGGGACTTTCAATTGATGAAATGAGACCGAAAAAAAACAAAAAAACGCAAAAGAAACCCTGATTGGTGTTGAGAGGGTACGACTAAAGGTCCAGTCCAACTAACCACAGATAGTAGAGTTTGTAATAGTGAATCTTATCCCTACATTAACATCATCGTCACTGATCATCAATATTGCGAGTTCCAATCGACTAAAAAACGATCTCCTACCGTCAGCTTTGAATCACTACAAGTGGAGCTCCGGAGGTGTTTAAAAAAAAATGTAATGCGCCTAATCTCATTCAAAAATCCATTCGAAAGCAGGTTGTGAATAATGCGTTAACAAACGAAACCAAGGAGTTTCATTCGCTTCGTAATAGTGTGTTCCTGTTCCCGTCTCGCCGACGGCAAGTAAAACCGTTAGCAAAAGAACAAATAAAAGAGTGGGGTAAAAAGTCAAGGAAACCGCACAAGATTCGCAAAGGGAATAGCACTAACGGAAACACAAGAAAAAGAATTACCTTCGATACCCCTTAAGACTGCATTCAAATGCCTCTATGCTTCTCTATAATTCATCCCTGAGATAAATGCTCAACAAAAAAAAAAAATCGAAATCATCGCACTACCACCAAATCACCCGGTTACGAAAATTTTCCACTGCATTTACATGAAGAACCAAAATCGAACTGATTCCACGAAGAATATATTTAAAAAAACGCAAACACTTTAATGTACAGAGTGGAGTATGAACTGCACTTGGAAAACAATCAAAAGAGCATGTTACCTTAGACAACATCAACAAAATGTTACGAGATCTGTCTAATTACTTCCAAAAATTTCATTGTGTACTGAAAAACATTTTTTTTCTAAAATTGGTGACGAAATTCAAAAAAGAAACTAATAATATCTAAATAACATAACAAAATCATTTCAATACAACATTCGACGTTTGGATGCACTATATCCAACAGCTAGTTCTTTAGCGCCACATCATAATAGAATCCAAATGTAATCTCAATAACTATCGTGTCTGTTAGAACCGACGCTTGATAGCAAAAATACACTTTCCATTGCCAAAACGGAACCAGAATGGCGCTTAAATCGTTCGATGCACCTCGGGTGATTCATCCATTATACAAAAACGAGGCCAAACAGGCGACGACACTGACGGCATAGTGACAACATTCCTCCAAATTGATGATCCGCACGGACGCCGTATAATTTTACACAGCTCAAGATCACGCAATTGTTTGTAGTTGCTCCTGTCAAGAACAAAATTGATTGGACCCTCGTCGAAATGGAAAACGACACGATTCTCGCCAAAACGTTGCTCGGATGGTATAGCTGCCATTAACTTCTAGGCATTCGTAGCTGGCTCTAAATCGCTATGATCTGCAATTCGTAATATCTTTTTTCCCCCTACTATAATCTTCAGGTAGATCGCGTAATGTTGGACGAATTTCTAGTCCAGACTCAGTATTTTGAATTTAATTTAATTATAAATTGTAAGATTTGTAATGTTTTGTGTTTTAGTGTTTCTCCACTAATATTGACTAGTGGTTCAACCCCAGCATTTCCATTCTCTTTCTTACCGAGATGTTTAATCGTACAGCTAGTCCTCATAATAATAATAGTTTGCTACTTATCACTTATTTATCCGTTCGCCACACTAGAGGGCCTTGAGCGGCTACCAGTTTTCGTCTGTATTCACCTATATTTTCACCAGGTGATCGCCAACCTTTCTACAAAACAATCACACCCATAGGTTCTCGGGAATACATCAAACACGGCGTTTTCCGCACAGAATGTTTAGGTTTTTCGATAATCCAAAAGTAATTAGCACACCAAGTTCCAAACAGCGATCGTGTCTTTTTGCACGATAGATAGCACCGTAGTGCAAATGTCGAATAATCGCGTGTTTCACTCGTTCCGGTTTCTCACCAACCGACTTGGGACTGACAAAAAATTCAAAAAGTTACTTTCCCGATGGGCTACAGACATTTTCGAATCAGTCTTATAAAAAATTTCCGCACTTATACCCGATCGTCCGTGCCTGACTCTCGCACAGCCTCCTATCGCCACGACCGCCATCCGACTGTCCATAGCCAAGCGCTGCATCCTCACAGCCCAGCCGCAGCATCGCAATTTGCCATAAACAATTTACCGTTGATACGGTAAATTAGTTTGGAAAAATGAATTTTTCGAAGCGACATCGCTTGTGTTTCGATTTGTCGAAAACAAGGTGCCGTAAGAGGGCAAGTAGAGGACTTTTGATACAATGCGTATCAAAAGTCGTTTGCCGTGAATTTTAGAAACAAAATTCAAATGGGCAAATGCTACAATTTCTAATCCATTCTCTCTTATATCTGTGGTTGTACCACTCTTGCGAGCTGGAGCTCTGTGGAGTTTCATGGTTTCATGGTCCAGGTGATTTTCGCTTGCTAAGATCTCTTATTAAGTTTTTCGCTTGATGCTGGTTGGTCTGATTCGAAAATATTCTGTTGGCATAGATGCAAGGATTTGGTCCACAGACCCAAATATCTCCTCTTTTTCACTATCGTTATCCTCCCAGGAGCGATTTTCTTGGAACTGCTGGAACACATCTCCAAAAGCTTCGGCTTTGTTTGGGTTGTCGTACTTTAGCCCATTGGTCCATGTACTTGTGGCACAATAATTTTATTTTTGAGCTGAAAGTACTTTGTCATGTGCCAGTAGCTGTCATCACCAGACTCCACACTGTAAAAGAGCTCATCCCACTTCTCATTGCGGAACTGCGCGATCCGACTGCTAACGAAATTCGTCAGCTGGATTGTTTCAATTCTTAAGCTAGGATAATCCGTATTCCTAGCTTTTCTCCGCATTCTAATTCTCCTCGTTATGAGATCTTTTATATATCTTGGGAGTTCTATAATGAAGAATACCGGCCTGTGGTCAGATGCTGGTTCACTGAGGGCGGACAGTTGCAGATTTTTGTGGAAATCGTGCGAAAGTCCTTTATCTAGGACATGGCTATGAACTCTGGCAAAGTGTGTAGGTTCATCGCGGAGATGCAGGCTTTATACATTTTATTTATATACAACCTTTGAAGCTCGATTCCAGCTTGATTGCTTCTCTTGTCTCCCTATTGTCGGTGATGTGCATTCAGGCCTCTTTTTAGGAACACAGGAGCTTCTCTTTCAAATAACTTGCTGAGATCTGAGCCAAAATTGGTTTTCCTAAGAGGGATGTACGCGGAAATCGCTATGAGCTCGAAAGAATGGATGTGCACCTTGATTACGGTTGTTCCCGTCTGATGTAGGGTAGAAGTTTAAATGTAGTGTCCGTTCTCACCAGAATTACATTGCCTCCAGCTCTACCTGTTAATCTATCGATATGATATAGATTGTAGTTAGATATGTGGAGGCATCAGCTGGTTTTAGAAAAGTTTCCTGGATGATCATGATATCAACTCTATAATCATATGGAAATTGTCTCAACTCTGCGATTTTGGTGCTGATGGAATTTGTATTCCAGGTGAGAATGGACTTATGATTGGGAATAAATATTAATGATTTTTATAAGTTTTTGGGCTTGGGAATATTGCGAGCATCCCCTGCACCATCATATCCTTCATCATGCTCTGGAATTGCTCTTACATGCTATAGAATATCTGGGCTATGATAGCCGGTGGCGTCTATTTTACTTTCTTAGGGTTCCTAGGACACCCCCTTAGCTGGCCGGATGATGCCCGCCGCAGTTTACGCACTTGGCGGTTTCCTCACACAGCTTACTGCAATTCGAGTGGTGGTGGTTGCCTGGGCACTTGCCTGCGCGTGACCAAACTGCTGGCAATTGTGGCATTGCGACTGCTCACAATGTGGTCACTGAGCCTGAACCTTGCAGATTAGTTGGTATACTACACGGATGTTGTATATATTACGTGTAGTCTCGCTTCTCGAAAGAAGAACTATGACCAACTTGGATGTCCCGTTCGTCAATTTGAGGAAGAGCACTTCCAGTGGGTGGAAGCTGTGAGTCTGTAGGACCTATCTGATCTCGTCGGGTGATAGCCACCACATTGAGATTTTTCTCTTCCGGGAGAAAGTAAGTATGAAATTGTTACTTCTCATTAGATAAATATTTAACAATTTTACGGTGATCAAGAAGTGTAACGGGAATCATTTGGACGCCAAAGTAAACACGCTTGGCCGATTCGAGTTTAGGTTACGGTCCTTAAGTGACCTAGTTATGTGAGTTTACTTTTGTGGCTCCATAATTATAACTGTGACCGTGGTCTTCTTTTGTTCGGTAATGTCGAGTTTTTGTCTGTTATTGTCAGGCTTAGTTTTCTGTGCTGTTTGTGCTGTTGTTGTTAACCTTTGTGGCTTCTGTGTCACTAGTGGTTTCATAAGGACTTGTGGTTTCGGAGTTGGTAGTGCAGGATACTCTTCTTCTAACTGCGTTTCGCCGGCTGTTAAAACAAAACAAGATCCTTTTTTTTCTATGATAATGCCAAAGCTCAGGGGATTGTCCTTTGAAGCGAATGCTTAGCGATAGCGGTAGGGAGACACATATGGGAGAAGCCGATATCAATTATTCGATTATTCTTTTAAGTGCCACATTTATTTCTTATTTTCTAAAGCGCTAGTGTTATGCCTAGTCGCTACTAAAGCTTGAATGTGGCACTTAATTAATGGAGCGCTGGTATTATGCCCAGTCGCCGACTGTTAAGACAACACTAGACGAATAAACACAGCCATGGGCACGGCGGGATTGGAACTCGCGGGCAGTAGATCGCTGCTTCGGACTGAGCGTTAGCGAACTAAGCTACCGACCCCCCCTACTCCATGCCGATTTGACAATCTTCTAATTCATCTCTCTGAGCCTGACGACACGGAACAAGTACTTGGTTTTTTTGCGATTTTTTTGTCTGCAGTCAGTGAGGGTTTTGGTGGAATCACTAGCTTCTTTTTAGTTTTGGTTGCTATTTGTCTGAGTACTCCTTTTTTTGTTGAACAAATGAATCAAGTCGTGGTTTTTTGTGGTCAGCTCCGCGTTTGTTTTTCGCTATTTGGCAAGCTCTGTCAGTGTTTTCATCATTTTCGTCATATTCTTATTCACTCTTTTAACCTGTCGCACGAGATTCGCTATTTGTAAGTCCTTTTCAGTTTCATTTTCGTTCTCTGTCTCTTCTTCTTCCTCTCCGCTCATGACCGAAACTTCCTTAAAGTCTAACTCTGAGATCGTTTCCTCATCTGCCATCTTAATAACGCTTTCAGAACCTGGAGCTGGTATTTTTGTGCAATTTGCGATAGTATAATTTCAATGTACCACAAATCCAAGCTGTCAGCATTTGTGGTACATTGAACTTATATTGATTGATTTGTGAACAGAGCGAAAATTCGGGTTGGATATATTGTAGATAAGAATAATCTTTCACTTTTTGGGGGGGTGATTTCTGTCTGTCTTTATATTTCACTTTATAATTTTTACACACAATGCCACTTTATCTTTTTGAAATATCCTGCATATCCAGTCTTAAAATTCTTCTGCTACTCTCTCACTCCCTCGGAGTTTCTCTATTAGAAATTTCTCTCACTTGCTCAGTATATCTATATTAAAGCTTTCTAAAGCTGTCGGAGTTTTTCTCCAACTTCCACTATTTTTATAGATTACTATTACTGCGCACGGAAATAACTGTTTTTCTAATAATTTGAGATCTCCTCCGGAGATCACAACACGTCTACTCGCAACGAACTGTTCACTGAGATTTCTGCTTAGGAAGGACATTTATATAGAAAATAATAAAAATGTAATCCTGTGTTTTCATTTTAATCGAAAAAAGTTGTTGAGACATTGAAAGTGATCTATGTTAAGGATTGAGAACTTACTTTCAAAGTGAGTGATATGTTCAACTTAAGGTCATTGTGAATTTACGCGCGAAAAAGTACTGCACGATTCAACATCGCTGCCGCTACCTGATTGACTGCCGTGATACGATCAGGCGATCAAAAGAGATCTGTGTTGCTAGCGTTGGTTTTTTGTCTAGTTAGGTTGGCGGGAGGCAAGTGGGATTTGAGCCACGATACTGGTTCGGCGATTTTCTATTCAATAAATATATAAAAACCCTCTACTGTTTAATTAACGATTAAACTACTACACTTAACATCATAACTGCTACATTGGTCGAATTACCAAAACTCTTTCCTTTCCCGACCCTTTCATTAATATGATTTAACCATTGATTTGAGTCTTCGTTTTAATTCTTGTTTATCACAATCGATACGCTGTTCCAGTATGATAAATTATGTATCATATCGAAGATAAATCAGCAAGAATATTTTGTTTATCTAGAATTAGATTGACTGTTATCAAACACGCTACTGATAATCCGATCAATAATTTTCCATATCCTTCACTTAATTCTACCGATACATCAGTCTGCTACCGTTCGTTCAAGATGGATACAGCGGAAGACGAGCAACAACATTCAAATAGTACTAGAAATACGCTCATTCATACTGTTGAATCTCTCTTGAACCTCGTAAACCATATTTTCATCGGCTTCATTACAATCTATATGACGTGGGATTTCTACCAACATGATATGACAACGTCAACTGTTCATGCCTGGCTGTGCACAATCGGAGTAGGTTCCCAAAAAAATAACTCTACTCCAATCCCAATTTCAACAACCACTGTGCAATACACTTTGTTTTTCAGTTTCAGTGTTTCGCAGCAAAAGGTATCATCATGTTGTATCCAGCTAATTCGTGGCTGTTACTTGTACCTGTCAATGTCAAAAAGACAATGCACTGGATGTTTCAGCTGATCGGAATCGTCATGGGAATAACGGGAGTTGCTTTCATGGTCGATCACGTTCAAGGAAAACATTTCGCAACAGTTCATGGAGCTTTGGGTAAAAATTGACATTTTCGAAAATTATCAAGTAAGAATTGCGTCAAGTCTACGTCAATTTTGCAGGACTGGGTGGTACTGTTATCATGACTTTCAATTTGCTGGGAGGAGTTTTCATTCATGTTTCAATAAAGCTGAGATCATTTGTCAGACCGATAATATTGAGGACAGTTCATAATTTTCTCGGCATATCTGGATTGGTCCTGTGTTTGATGTCTTTATTCTACGGCTATTCGTATCTGGCGAGAAATACGGATGCAAGTTTTATAGAGATGATGCAAGTATTTACGATTATAACGTTAATGTTGTCGTTGATTGGTGCGTTCAAGTCGTTAGGTAGACAATTCGAATTGAAGTAATTGATTTTAAAATGAATGTTTCATAGTTACGATTGGCAAGTTAAGGTTGGGACATATTTATTAAAGGTTTACTGTCGTTTGTTATCTAAACACAATGTGAATGATCACTGATGACTTTAAAAAAATAAGATTTAGTTTGAATCCAAAAAATTTTAATTTTAATAAATTAAAAATAATGGAGGAATTTGTTTGTAAGTTTAAACGACTACGCTTCATTTTTCTTCGGTCACAAACTTCAAGGAAGACAAATCTTTTAAAATTGGTGACTTTAACAAACAGCTTCCATCAACACAAACTCCGAAAAACTGCTTCCAGATGCCCGTTATCAGATTGTGCTAAGGACTTTGCCGAGATCCAATCGATATCAAGCGTGACATTCTTCGAATAAGCTGAGCTCTCGTTAACGTTGATCCAATTTGAAAGCCAGTTGTCTTAGTTTTAAAAATCACAAGCGTGGGACGAGGTCCTCAGGAAAGCTTTCACATCTCGGTTGACCACCAGCGACTCAACTGCATTGAGGCGCCTCTTGTGATACCTCAGCCTCAGTGGCTGATAACCTTCTTAGCTGCTTCGGGAGATGGAGCAGTTGGGATTCTCTACAGTTGGAGAGGATCTGCTGAAGACTTTGCAGCTGTAGTGGTTTCCACAAAAAACAAAGGCCATCTTAACCGGCTCTCCAGAATCCATGCTGGGAAAAATTGCGGATGCGGCAGGCGGGATTTTCGAAGTCTTCGTGTAGCCTAAAATTATGAAGTTGCTGTTTCCGCAAAGTAGTCGGAGATAGCAGAACTAATCAAACTAGTGGCTGTCCTCGCCCAGCTAGCAAAAAAACAGCTACGGATTCCATCGTACTTTGGATCGCTTATATACTCGAACATATAAAAAAATAAGCTTGCTATTTCCCCGAAAAATTCAACTCTAAGGCACAGAAGTGTGTTGCTTTGTGCATTTTCGGGGTAGGTTCCTCGCAATCAAAAATAACTAGATCGCTAAAAACGTGCCGTCGCTTAATCATACAATAATTTGTTTAAATGACACTACCTTTGAGAAACATGTGCGGTAAAACTGGACTTGATGCCCCACACAGCTGTTGCATGAATCTCGCCGATAGATGTCGGGCTAATATGTTTGTGTTTTTGTGGTTGTGCGTTTGCTTTTGGGGCTTCTTTTCTTTCTTTTTTTTCTTTTTCTTAATTGTTTTATCTTCTTTTTTATTTTTTTGTATAATTTTGTCTGTTTTTCCCCATTTTTTCAACCTTTCTACCACCTTTTCGCCCTCTGGTGGCGGGATTTCCCGGGTGTGGGGCATCAAGTCCAGTTTACCCAACATGTGCTAATATTTCGGTGCGCCCTAGATCAACTACCCGAAGGTTACCTCCTGCTGGTCTTCGACTTGTTACGGTAAACTAGTTGAGCACAGACAAAAGGTGATAGCACTGGAGCTAGAACTCTGCTGTGAGTTTTCATGGGACTTTATTACTGCCGATATTTCAAGGCCCATTTTAAGAAAAAACCACTATCGGTTAACCATTGGGTGTGTTTGCAGCGCACGCTTATGGTCCAACCAGTCATGAGTCTGGTTATGTGCCGTGGTAAACCTCACAGAGCATATGTTGCACCCAAACACAACTTTCTGAACTGCCATAATAGTGGCATGCACATTGGGCAACTTTTTGGCTCAATTGTCTTTATGAACTGTCCGTATGTAAAGAGGTGGCGAGATATATACTTATGTTCGCGCATACATTTTATGAACATTAATATCCATCCGTGGTTGCAGATGGTCATAGACCGGTCGGTTTCGGCACTTGCTTATATTCCTAGACTCACGTTTGATTAGGGCTTATACACCAAATTCGACCTAAATTATTAAGTCCACCTGTGGTAAACACCCAGTACCCGACTCAAACTGGCGTTAGGTTAGGTTAGGTTAGGTTGTACTGGCTGGCACGTGGCCACACATAGACCTACCGGTCCGTAACGATACCAGATTAATGGACCTAAAGAAAGGAATTCAGTCCAAGCGGCCATCAAAGGCCCCGGACTTTTTCACGAACTGAAGGATGTCCTTCAGCTTTTGCTCTGCCACGTGCGAGAGATCCACCAGCCAGGGCTCACCGAAGTATCGCAGTCTGGTTCTCCCTAGTGCCGGGCAGTGACACAGGAGATGCTGGACAGTTTCTGAGACCGCCGGCTCTTGACACCTTCTACAGGTGTCGCTCGTTAAGAGTCCCATTTTCATAGCATGTGCTGCTACAAGACAATGACCAGTAATGATACCAACGAGTCGTTTGCAGTCGATCCGCGTTAACTCGAGGAGGTACTTGGTCGATGCGAGATCGTATGACCCCCACATGATTTTGGTTACCCTGCAGGTCTGAGTTGCACCCCATCTGCGCGTCGCACCCTGCATCATTTTGGAGTCGATTGAGTACTTAATCGTCTGGATAGGAGTAAGGATGTTAACCGCTCCCAAAAGGGGAAGACTAGCCCCATACTTGGCTAACGCATCAGCCTTCTCATTACCATCAATGCACTTATGACCGGGAACCCAGAAGATTCTGACTATTCTGCTGTTACCCAGTCTGTTCAGGGCCTGAATGCAATCGAATACACACTTCGATTTGTATGTATAAGACATCAGTGCTTTTACCGCCGCCTGACTGTCCGTAAAGATATTTAATACTTTACTAGTAGTATCTTTGGCGTATATGAGGTCTGGGGCTTTACGTATCGCAAACACCTCCGCCTGGAAAATACTACTGTGATTCGAAAGCCTGAAAGCTGCTTCCATAGCTGCATCTGTAGAATATACTGCAGCGCCCACACCTGCAACTGTCTTCGAGCCGTCAGTGTAGATTCTAAAAGCTGCAGGACATATTTGTCGATTCCATTCCTGCCCATCTGCCACAGTCGCTCGATATCCCCGCTCAAAGCACAGAGTGGGAACTAGATAGTCAGTGCTTCCTGCGTACCCCCGCTCCATACTACTGTGGCCAAAGGATCCTGGCTCGAAATGTCCTGATTCCCTAAGCCTGACAGCAGCTTTTGCAGCAGTGCCTTTGATAAAGAAATCAAGCGGGGGGAGATGAAGCAGGACATTCAGAGCAGACGAAGGAGTCGAGGCTAAGGCGCCTGTAGTGCAGAGGGCCGCCAACCGCTGAACTCTATTCACCATGCTAGCAAAGGTGCTTTTATTCACTGCTGGCCACCAGACCAAGCATCCGTAAACAAGGATCGGCCTAGCTATCGCCAAGTAGATCCAATGCATTAAAGCAGGGCTTAGACCCCACGTTTTACCCAGCACTCTCTTGCTGGCATAAATCGCGTTGCTTGCCCGCTTAACTCTTTCCTCTAAATTCGCCTTCCATGTGAGCTTGCTGTCCAAAATAAGACCCAAGTACTTAGTTTGTAACTTTAGACCTAACCTGGAGCCGCCCAGCATGATATGGTCTAAATCAGGGATTTTATACTTCCTAGTTAAGAGCACAATATCCGTCTTATTGGGGTTAATGCCAAGACCCACGGTATTCGGCCACTCCTCAACCAGCCCTAGAGAGTACTCGATGAGCTGACCAAGGGTGTGTGGAAACCTACCCCAGACTAAAATAGCAATGTCGTCGGCGTAGGCCACAACCGTGAGTCCCTTGCTTTCCAACTTTTCCAGAATTGAGTTTGTTACAAGGTTCCACAAGAGAGGAGATAGAACCCCTCCCTGCGGAGTGCCTCTGCAGACTTTTCTTGTAATTTGAAATATCTAGAAAGGCTCCCAAGGCGTATTCTTTGTAATGGTTTTTGTAATGGTTTTTAAATAAATTGACAGGGCACTGTCAATTTTGAGGACTACTCTATGGAGAGCTGTTTCAACAGATTTTCCTTTCATATACGCATTTTGGGCTCTCGATAGAGTTTGAGTACCAAGTCTTTGTTTGATATGAAGATCAAGTACTCTTTCGAAAACTTTAAGGAGGAAGGAAGTCAGGCTAATTGGCCTGTAGTCCTTCGGATACGCATGGTTGACTTTACCTGCCTTGGGTATAAATACAACCTTAGCAGTCCTCCAGGCTGCAGGTACATAGCTTAGCACTAGGCAACCTTTGTAAATTTGTATTAGCCAGGAAACAGCAAGCATACCTGTCTTTTGAAGCATGACCGGCAGAATTCTATCCGGACCTGGAGACTTGAAGGGCTTGAAGGTGGCAATTGCCCAGACAAGCCTCTGCCTGGTGACAACTTCGCCAATGCTTTCGATGCCATGCAGATCAGTCTCCTGCACATAAGTTAAAGGGGTGGAGTCATCCAAACAGCCCGGAAAGTGAGTATCTACGAGGATCTTCAGCGTTTCCGAGCTGCTGCTCGTCCACTCCCTATCAGACCTGCATAACAGGCTAGGCGTGACAGGGCGTTTAGCCAGCAAATTTCTAAGTCTAAACCTGGCGTTAGGTCAGTCCACTTTTTCAAGCCACCTGACCTAAATTAGGTCGTGGACTATATTGGTGTAAACACACCCGACCTAAAAAAAATTAGGTATGTTCGCGTACTCCATGCATTGCCATGAAGTCTTTTTTGTACCCCGTTTGAATGAAAACTGAAAATTTCCCCTCACTCATGAAATACCATGAGATTTCAGTCGGAAATCTTAAAAGAGCCGCAAGAACGGAGTTCAACCGAACTAAAATTACATCAAGCTGGCAGGCCTATAAATAGAAACTCTCAGAATACAACAAAGAGCTAAGGAAATTCAAGAGGAGACCCAAAGACTCCCAGGATGCAGAAAGCTCTGTCCAAAGGCTACCAAGAGCATATAGGACTACTAAGAACTCCAAATGGAGGGATGACAACCACTTTTGACGACACACTGGAAGTGCTGCTTAGAACACATTTTCCAGGGTGCGAAATCAGCAATGAGGTTGAGAAAGAAGAGGATATTCTCTCGATTACTGTTTCTTGATGGAATTATACGCACGCCAACACACTCTCACCTATCAGCTAACACGGATATATACATTCTCACCTGTCGTTTGAGAGTATGCTTTTCTCACTTTTGCATATGGCAAAGTGAACTTATTTTGGTTTTGGTTCTTCTTAGGTGCCAGCTGATGGTAAATCCTTCACTCTCTGCAAATCTCTTCCATCAGGCAAATATCGCACAATACCGTTCTTTCCATGCTATTTATTAGTTCTTATGCTATGATCGAGTCGAAACTCTTAAGAAGTAAGGGTATTAAAATCGTAAGAGTGTATAGTTCTCTCAAGGCGAAGAGTAAGAATTGCTTTTGCATGGACTCGAGTGTGTGTTACTGTGGGTCTCAAAAGCCGGATTCCAGCAAATGGAAGCATATTCGAGAATAGGGCGTACAAATGAGATGTATAAGGATCTTGTGACCCACCGGTTACGAAATTCTTTGGCATGTCTTTTGATGTAGCCTAGCTGTTTTTTTTTTTTGCACGGGAAAGTATTTTATCATAATGCAAGGTGGAGCGGAGTTTTTCATCCAAGATAACACCAAGGTCAACAATGTTATCAACTCAAGCTGAAAAATTATTGCCGAAGAAGTACGTGTTATGTGAGACCATGCATTTTCAGGAAAAACTTATATTGATGATATGATATATTTTGAGATCATCTGGGCAAAATAGATGAGGTATATTCGCTGGAAAGCCAGATAGCTCAAAAATATATATAGAAAAAAGAAGTGGGCCAAAATGGTACACCAGAGGTAACAGAAATATTGGTGGAAAGTTATACTGTCGATATCCACTTTATTTTTACTATCTCAACGGTTTACATAGAGAGTCTAGTGCACGGAAGGGTGGCGCGAGCGGCTTTGAGTAGAAAACTTTTTTGCAGTGATTAAAGTGCATGTGGATTATGATTTCTTGTCCTTTATGTGCCTATGGACCTAATACTACCTACGCCATCGGTTAAAAAAGGTCGAATACTTTTTTACTAATGTTCGATTGAGCTTAAATTTTTGGAGAACATAGATGTATATAACAGGTAGGTCCATGACTTGCTAGAATTCAGATATCTTAAACCTTTTGGCGGCGACGGGCATTTAAGTGAATTTTCAGGTGATCCTATATTTCCAAGCAGTGTACATTTTTGTTCAAAAAAAGTACTAGGAATGAAAACTTATTATGTTTTAAGGGGACATTCGCCTTTGAAATTTTCGAAAAATCGATTTTGAGATTTTTGCATATTTCTAATTTATATACGTTCAAAAGTTGCCTCCTAAAATTTCATCAAGAAATTCGTAATAGAAAAAAAGTTACAGCTAAGGTAAAAAAAAGTTTTCGACTTTTTACTCAATAAACTTATGGGAAAAAAAACTTTAAACGCGTTTTTCTCGAAACTACCTTTTTCAAACTGGTAGGACATTTTTCTCCGAATCTACTCGACCGATTTTAAAAAACCAAAAAGCATTCGATTACTCATTAAAAATAGTAAACAATAAGCCTCTAAAAGTTTAAAAAAATACTCCCTCCTTATTTTTACGGGGATGACTTACCCCCAAAAAATGCCGTTTTTTCGCATTTTTCAGAAATATACATACAAAAACTTCAAAATATGAAAAAGTATGAGTTTTAGAAGCTAATTGTATAGTTTTGAGTCTCAAAAATAGAATCCATTTTGAATTTTGCAAAAATCTGTTACAGGAGGTCCACAATATGTCCTACCGTTTGAAAAGTAACTTTTAGATGACGCCCTCTACAGCAGCCAAGGGAATCTAAAAATGAATTTTATATTTAATTTTATATTCTTTAGAGACTGTTTAACAATGTCCAAAAGAATTTTTGTCAGTAAATATAATAGTTTTTTCATAACAACATTTTTAAAAAATGTTTTTTTTTTCAATTTCAAAGGCGAATGTCCCCTTAAGTTTGCTTATGATAAAGAAGTGAAAATTTTGAGCCTTGTGTAGGCGCTGAGTGCCTACAAGTAGGCAAAGATTTTTTTTCAAATTTCGATTTGTCATAACTTTTAAGAGCGTATTGAAGTAGACAAAAATTTAATACACGTGGACTTTCAAGAGTGTGCGGGCAACTCTGTAACTACAGCAGGCTCCTGAAAAAAAATCCTTCAAATCATCGAGTCTCCTGAAAAATTTTTGATTTTTGAAAATAAATTCAAATTACTGATAAATTTTGACTTTTGTCCACCAAGTTAAATCAACATTTTCAAAATTCCGCTGTAAACAAGAACGGCAACCCGTGATCAAATTACCTCTATTTTCAGCACTCAAAATTTCTGTTCACGAGAACTGGCGATCGGATAATGCGATCAACATGAAATTTACAGGACATTTTAGTGTTAACAAGGACCAGGTCTGACAGAAATGATTTTGAAATACGAGCAACACTGTGGCAGTGGAACAATCATTGATTTTAACAGAACTCACGCAGTAGGTGAACCTTACTCTATGATAGATTTCATAAAAATTTGGTTGAAAAATTAGTATAGGGACGCCAGTTACGGCAATTTTTGTCTCCTAAATATTGTAAATTTGCTCAGGAAAATAAAGGTTTTTTCCCCATAACTTCCGATGCAGTAACGAAATCAAAACGAAATTCATGTGATAAGTGGATCTTGCTGCATTTCTAATTCTGTAGGAATTTCGTTGAAAAATCAGGAAAGGGTTGCCAGCTATGGTGAATTTCGTAATTTATTGACATTTCTATATCGAGCGATGTTGTCATAAAATTTCCAAATGGGAATGATCCTGCAATGACAATTAGCAACAAATATTTACGTTTCAAAAATTTAAATAGTTTGGACGGTAGTAACCCTAAAATTATATTCACTCCTATAAATTACAGCGCAGCCATTTAATCGAAACGAAATTTATAGGGTGGGTTAAATACAACGTGAAGCAGCTATAGTGCTAGCACATGATTGCCAGCACCAGAAAATTTCGTCAATATTGCACCAACAGATGCTTCCATTTTGTATTCATAAGCAAAGCATTTACAATAAAATAAGCAACCGATATTTAAATTTTCCGAGTTTTGGAAATTTTTCGGATGGCAACCCCAGACATAGTTTAATCGCTGAAACTTTCGATGATATCCTCGGATGAAAATGAAATTCAAAGAATAGATTGATTATGCATGAGCATAGGTTAAAGTGACCATACGTCCCGTTTTGAACGGGACTGTCCCTTTTCTCGGTCACCTGTCCCGTTGTCCCCAGACAAAGCTCCGGGACGCAAAATAGTCCCGTTTTCCGAAACCGCGCGAAAATTTCAAAGTATGACACTATACAAGAAAACCACAGTTTTCGCTCCAACGGTTGCGCGTCGAAATTTATCCAAACATGTTTCGATCCGAAATTCACATGCACGCGTACGAAAACAGAAGCTATTGTAGTAAATGTTTTAGCACGTACAGCGATCGACAAATTAACAGATGATCTCAATAAATCCAATTGTATTACAATTTTAAACGACGCTTCAAACCATGGTAAGAAGAAAATATCTCCTTTTGTAGTGCGCTTTTTTCAATCTTACGAAGGTGTGCAAAAAAAATGTTAGACCTCCAAGACCAACCAGGTGCAACTTCTGATATCATTGTTGATTATTGACACCAAGTGTTATACAGATAATAATTTGACAAAAAATTTGTGGCATTTTGTGGCGACAATGCCAATGTCAATTTTGGGGGTGTAGCTAGGCGAGGAATTAATAATGTGTTCGCAAAATTAGAATTATCTCTGAAAAAAACCGTTGATAGGTATTGGATGTGGAGCCCATATAATTCACAAAGTAATAACAAGTGCTGCAGATGGCCTACCTTCAGATTACGAAAGCGTTATTGTAAAAATATATTCATTTTTTTTTATATTTATACGGTTCGAGTTGAAGCTCTAAAGGAGTTTGGCGCTGAAGCTGAAATAAAACATCACCAAATGCTCGGCTATAATAAAACCAGATGGCTTGTACTTATGCCTGCCTTGGAGAAAGTTTTAAAAATGTACCAGCTGTTGAAAGATTATTTTTTGAGCATTGCAAAATGTCCTAAATTATAAAAAAAAAAATTTTTTTGAAGATCCTACATTATGGTTTCAATTTTTCCACGCTCAGTCAGCAAGTTTTCACCAAGCTGTATTGCAGGTTGAAGGTCAGACTTTGTCGGCAATAGAAGCAGCAAAAAAAAAAAAAAACTAATCATCTCAAAGACAATTTGGCTCAAAAACAGATGAATTAGTTTCTTCCATTTACTGCTCGTAGTTTAATTGTGAAACTAAAAGATAATGACACTAATATTGATGAAGAGTTTGTGAAACGTATGGGTACTGAATTTTATAAAACAAGCCGTGAATAACCGGAAGAGTGGACTAGCTTTCTTACTAAAGAAATTGAGATATTTGATTGACCCTGCATGGAAAGACATTCAAAAAGCACTGGATGTATTGACTGAAAAGGGATATATTGACTGTAATAAAGATACAGAAGTATTTGACGAATTTACATTAATTTTAAGCTACGTCACTTCTCAAAAAAATAACCGAATGCGATAATTTTAAAGTTTCCACAGAAACTCGTTGGGTCGAAGTATTCAAACACTTTCACACCAATAATCTTCAACATGAAAATTTTTGTGTTCTAATGGACTATATTTTATGTCTACCTGGTACAAATGCTCCAGTAGAAAGAGTTTTTTCTCTAATGAATAAACTAAAATCTTATTTAAAATCATCTCCAACTTTATTAAAACAAATTTGTTCCTCTGAGAAATATAAATATAATTTTAAAAAATATGTTGCATATAATTTAATAATTACTGTCAAAAGAACTTTGCTTTATTATTTTTACTAAGCTGGTGAGCCAGTGATTGATTTGATTATTCACAATTTGTTATCATAAAAATAATTATAATGAATCTAAATATAATTATAGTGAACATTAATTGTATTAAGTTACACTTGTTTTAAATAAAGAATATTAAAAAGTGGTGTTTATTTTCAATGTTAACCTGCTAACTGAGGTATATAAACCCATGTCCCGTTTTGAGTTAAAAAAAAATGGTCAGTTTAGCATAGGTAGACTTATTGCTGCTGTGTTGGACAAATGTTGCCAGCACTGAACATTTTCATCATTTGTGCTATAGAAAATGCTGTCAGCAAATGATATATGTTCCTTTGAGTAAGAAATGGTTGATATGATACTACAAAGAAGTGTATAACGTCTTCACACATTTTTAAGTCACTCAAAGATAATTTCTTCGAAAATCAATTTCCTAGCGGTTCTGATGCGCTAGACTTTTTTTACATTCCGAATGAAAATTAATTTTCATAATTTGTGATATGTATGTTTAGAAAGTCTTATCTCGAGCTCTTGTTTATTGTATTATTATATATTTTGCTTTGTAAATATATTTCAAAAATTAATTCGCTGCCTGTGCTGATATATGGAGCTTTTGTAATTTTTCTTTTTTAAGCTGACATCTGAAGCTTTTGTCATTTTTCACTAATCCGTAGAATTGAGGCGAAATAGGGAAATTAATCATTCAGAAAATAATGAAAATAATCAATTTTGGATTGAAAAGAGAATTAAAATCAGAACTGATTTTCTCCACAATGGTTTTGATACAGTTTTAACTTTGCAAGTTAGAAATACTTGTTATCGCTACACTATTTGCTCCTGTTTTGAAGCAGATACTGACTGACACCTAAGCAGCTGTTCGTTTTGTATGTTACTACCGTTCTGGAAAAAAGATTCAAGATTATATTGAGAGACATTTCGAATGATACCGTCAAAATAAAAATAAATATATTAAACCATTTCTTCGCGTGTGCTTTCTTTCTTTTTTTACGAAACCTGTCATTGTTTTATCTAATTATTTAACAATTTAATTATTTTCGATCGATTAGATTCGAAAGACGTGCTTTCATGCACTGAACTTTTATCTGCATAATGAAATCGAATCTGACTTGACAGGTTTTCAAAGAGAAATATTGTATTAGCAATTTTGACTAGACTGGATTAGATTAAAGATAATCGATAGGTATTGTTGTGTGTATATTTCCGATCGAATGAATGAAATCGTAATTAAAGAGTATTATAGTGAAAACTTGAAATAATTCTTATAAAAGCTCATGACGCAACTACTAACACATTGAATAATTTTAATCTTAGCGGTGTAGTTGTATTAATCACTCTTATTTATAAATATTTATCTCAAAATAAATCATAATGAATTTTAAATAAAATTTAATCTTGACGGTGAATTTGACGAAAGTTATTAATAGGTTCAAGTAAGAAAAAATATCTTCGTAGATCATCACTCGCTGTAATTTTGTCAAAATTACATTCTTAAAGCTGTCGCAGTTGGAAAAACTGTTTAATAATTGTCTAACTTTTCACTTTAATCATTTCTGGGACACAATAATTAAAAAATATATATTTTTTTAGCACAAAAAGTTCAACAAAATATTCCCCACAAAAGTTTTAATGATCTGAATTCAATTCGGTAGTGATGCTCGTGAAAATCGATAAATCTATCTAATTTGATTTCAAGCATCAGTAATCTGATCAAAAACTCTAAAGTATAAGATTTATTAATATTGTTGCATGCGCACCAAAAAAATCATATTTCTCCATAGCAGTGCCAGAGATAGCTAGAAATATCGAGAAATATCTTCTCGAACTATCTCATACATGTTTTTCATAATTCTATCAATAAACGCAACTCAGAACCTTTTAGAAGCCACGACACAAACAGATTTCATGTGGCAACGAAAATTCAGAATAGCCTAGACGCATGTAATAACAATCCAACAAATCCAAATGAAGTATAAATACTAGAGTTGGGTCGTACTCGGATTTTCACATACTAGGTATTCCTAGTACGAGTACAAAAAAATACCTGTTCCAAAAATACTAGTTAGTATTTTTTGAACTATGTATATATATATACACATAAGTCATGCGATTTGCAGTGATGTAATGAAATGGTATGATGTGCCCTACCCCACCCACCAGACACAAAGTTCACAGGCTAGACTGGTGATAGTGCAGTTGACCGTGAAAGGATACCGAGCCATTAGTCCGTGCAGCTTGCCCGTAACTTTCCAATGGTCGGTCACTTATTTGGCAAATCTTTCTCCAGTCTAGGAGCCACCTAAGGGAAAACAATCAAATTCAATCAATTTAATTTGATTTTCATTTTAATATATGCACAAAACACCTCCTGCATTCGTTCAAATAACCAATGTCGAAAAATTTACTATGATAGGACCAACTAATCCTGTCGGACAAAATCGGCCAATTTTGGGTTAGAGTGGTTTAGGACATAACGGGCCAAGACCTCTTGCTGTGATACAAAAATTTCGGTTTTAGTAAGGGGAGTAAGGGGTTTTTGGCCATAGTTTCGCAAAAACTGCCTTTACAGCGCTTTCGATGATTGATTGTGGTCGGAGAGTATATTAGTGATATTTTAACGGCGAAAACATTTTTGATAGGGGAAATTGGGCAAAAACGACAATTTTTTCCAAATTTTTTTTAGTCTAGCATGAATTCGGAGACCTCTCTGAGTTGTTTCGGGCGAAATTTCCATACAAGTCTGGGGAAAAAGCGGCCTAGTTTCTAAGATACGGCAAAATGAAAGCCGCCGGAAAAACTGAAAGTACGAAATACTCGTGAATATGAAAGCATTTGCAAGTATTAAATACGAGTGCATATTAATATTAGGATACTATTACATCACTGTTTGTGAAATGAATCAAATGGACGAAATTTATTGGGTAAATTCTTGATTACATGTATAGTTCACAAAAATACTCGTACCTAGTATTTTTGAATTTCGTACTAGGTACTGGCTGTTCCAAAAAAATACCTGTTCCATATACCTGTTCCAGTATTTACGCCTCATCTCTAATAAATACCCACGGGTTGAGTCTTTGCGAAATCAGTTTTATACAAACGATTAGGTCTGTTCGCGTACCTGAATCTATTACAATATATTAAAATAGATTCGCAGATAGTCGTTTTTGTACTCTTGCTGCAAGCCAAATTTTGCAGCAAAAAGAAGCCAGCTGCTAAATTCTGTTACTGCTGCAGTTTGCTGAAGTACGCGAACAGACCTATTGTAGTAAATTGAGTCTGTTGTCGAAAAGCGAATTAAGTTCCGGGCGCGTTATTTTAAAAAATGATAAAATGTTAGCAAGTAAATTAATTGTAACGCGAGTGATATTTTGATAATAGTGCGATAAGTAAAGTGTACGCGATTTATTGATTAGAATTATTTGTTTAAATAAAAGTGTGATTAGTTGTGTGAAAGAAAACTGTTTTATTGTGTAAACGTGGAGAATATCCAACCCACGAAACGTGTTCTGATAGAAAAATACAAGAATATTTTCAAAAGTTTCCAAGGAGGAGTGGATCGTAAAATCATCTGTTCTAGTGCATCGTGTCCAAGCTAGCCTACAATAATCGAATTTTTAGAATACACTGAAAAAAATCCACATGATGCCCAGAGCTATGTAACATAGCGCATTATTTATGGTTCCATACGCTATGTACATAGTACTCTGAGCTATGCAATATGGCTCCCAGCGCCATAATGTCAGAATCTGCACAGCGCGAATATTGTTCTATAGTACATGGCGTGGAGGACTATAGTACATGGCGTGGAGGGCTATAAGCATAGCCAGCCCCGGATCTAGATTTATAGTACATGGCGTGGAGGGCTATAAGCATAGCCAGCGCCGGATCTTGATTTTTTTGGAGGCGGGGCAAAAACTGAAAAATGCCGCCCCCGCCCACCAATATTTTTACCTTTATCATCATCATCATTTCAGCCATAATCCGCGCACTGATGGACATAGGCCTCCCCCAAAGAACGCCACAACGACCGATCTAGCGCTGCTCTTTCTCTGTTAAGCATACATATATTTTTTCCCAAAAATACATGAACATGTCGGACAGATATTTTAGTTAGAATAGGACAGGATAGGGTCTGAAATAAAATGTGCGGTTAAAAGTAATTATTATTATGCACATTGAATTTACAACTTTAATCTTAGAGCTTTTTGTTCTGCAAACAAATCTATGGCCTTGTCATAATTAATCTCATGAGCAGTTCGATTTTGTATTGCTAATATTGCGAGACTTGACAAAAGTTCCTGGCTCATCGACAGTCGTAGATAATTTTTAGTAAATTTAAGTTTGCTAAAACATCGCTCGCAACTTGTGGCTGTAGTAGGAAGCATAATGTAAACTTACAGAGCAATACAAGTATTAGAAAAAGCATCCTGCAAACGATGCATATAGGTATGTTGCAAAAGATTGAAAGCCCAAGCATTTTTTATATCTCCAAATAAAAGTGGAGTTTGCTTTTTAAAAACATGGAGTTCCTAGCAGAATTCAACTGTGTTTAAATCTTGCTCGTGTTTTCGTGCAAGGTCTGCTCCATGCTTCTGTAGTTTTTTAGTTGACTTACTCAAGGTTTCAATACCATTGAAAAATGCAAAATTCAAATTGAACGTGGTAGCACTATCAAACCTCTTTTTAATTTCCGATAAGATTCGATCAAATTCCATCATTGTTGCCTTAGCAAAGAGTTGAACAGGCTGAAGTCTTCGTAATTCATCAGACATCTCAACAAATTGTTTGTTGCACCTTGGAATTTGTTTATTTGGCAGAATAGGTTCAACCTCCTTTTTGTCCAGCAACTTCTTTAGATTGCTCTACCCAATATTCAATTGAATTTTCTCTCATTTTTTGCGAAATTTTCATCGGGCCATCCATTGGAACGCACGAGGATTATATCTTCCTTTTGAATTTCGATATTTACTTTTTTACTATTGATTTAGCGGAGAATATTTGCCCAAATCGTCAAGTTCAGAATAAATTTAAAATTATTTAAAACACTTAAGAGATGGCCTGCCTTGTACTTTGCTCCCGGAGCATGAGAAGTTTGCTCAACTTCCTCCAAGCATTTCATCACTTCCAGCGAATTATTCAAGAAGGCTTTCACAGTGACATGTTTCGCTGACCATCTTGTCTGATTGCTTCCTTTAAAATTGGTTTTAACATATTTTTTCATAGTATCCAACCGAGTAGTGGAATCGACAAAAAAGTAATATACTTTTTGAATTACTCCATAAAGGTTTACTGCTTCCGGGTATGATGAGGCAGAATGGACACTGACTAAATTTAAAGAGTGAGCCAAACACGGTTCGAATTCGGCCAGCTCATTCTTTTCTGCAATCCTGGCTTGCACTTCGTTATAGGGGCCAGTCATATTGGACCCATTATCATAAGATTGGCCACGACATTATCTAATATCTGGAGTGCAGTCGAACATTGTTGTGTATTATTTGGCGTCTTTTAAGTCGTTTAGAATGCTATTTTTAACTATTTGTTTGTGTCATTATGTCAATAATTTCATTCTTTATTGTCTTTGATAAATATGATACTTGTCCCTTTTTAAGTGTTGTAATTGAAATTTAAGAGTTGAGTTATGTTCGGAGATCAGGAAAATTAAATTTAAGAAGCTCCCTTGACGTGTGATGAGGTCGCTAGAGGTTTCGTGGGACCCACGAAAAGAAAGACCGTTTTTTTTATAGATACAATTTAGCATCCATAAAAATACGCAGGATCTGACTAAATATAGCTGCAGCCTTTCGCAATGACGCTAAACGCCCTCAAATGTGAGTGCGTTCCACTTGCACACAGCCACTGAACCAGCCGCCGCTCGACTGCGTGTCTCATAGGCACGTGGCGAGCGCGATTGTTGTCTTATCTATTGCCTACGTGCCCCGAGGGAATAATTTATGTGCTTAAAGCATTATAGGGCATATTATTGCCAACGACCTTAAAGACGATGCTGATATTGAAAGGAAGCGCAGGGCGTTGGCAGTCAGATGTAATATGTTGGCTCGTAGATTTTCCTGTTGTACGAGTTAACGTTTTACCAGTAATATTACCAGAGCTTGTACACGGGAAACCTGTGAGTCGGATATGCCAAAAGATCGCTGAACACCTTGCTCGTCCAATATAATAATATATTTAGGATGATAATGGGATTGGCCTGCTTCTGCAGTGCATCAGGGATATTTGTGGAGTGCCAGAATGATGGCTTTGCAGCCCTTATTTGCAAAAAAAAACTATATCATTGATCCATATAAACAGCAACCTGAAAACTATAGCTGATAGGTTCACCTTACCACTATGGAGGTGCCTTGTAACCAGCTCGTTTCCTTAATCGCCATCGGTGCAGGGACGTGGACTTACCTGTGTCTTTTATGTTTATATTTATAATGCTTTGTGTTTTTATTGATAATAACCTACTATAAGCCTTACTAACACACTTTAGATCCTTTAGTTGTCCAAAATAAACAATTATTACTTTTATTTATTTATTATTTTACTATACTGCGCGTCTCAGTCATCGCAAAGTAGTGTTGAGTGGTGTATTCGTCTGCTAAGGTTGAACTTGCCGCCCTCTGACTCTGCCGCCCGGGGCACGGGCTCCGGCTTATAATTCACATAAAAAGAGATTATGAAATATTTTGTTGTGTAAAACAGTTTGAAGATTCGCGGTCAAGTGCAAGACGGTTTTATGAAAAAATCAGAGCAGACGTCGCGGGCAGCTTCTTTATTAGGCCGCAACTTTTTCTTTTCTTCTATTGAAAAATTGTTTCTTTTTCTCTTCCGACCAACCATTTTTCAATAAAATATTCACAAACTCGAATGAAATTATAAACTGTTACATTTTTCGCACCAACTAAAGGCACTTGGGCCGTTTAAGGGACCCGAAATTTTAGGTCTTTTCGCGTACTACAATTAATTGCAATGAAGCCGTTTCCGTACGCCGTTTTATTGAAAACTGAAAATTTCTCCTCTTTCAGTAAATTTCAGTAGGGTCTGAGCTACTGAAAAATACTGAAAAGTGTCAAACGGTGTGGTTCGAATAAATATTTTCAAGTGTGCGCGGCAAGCAACATATTTTTTTCATAATGTTGCTATAAAGGTCGAATATTTTTGTAGCGATAATTTATCACCGCTTAGGATGACTTTATTATCACTATTATTCTCCCAAAAATCGACAACTGACAATTTTGTTTGTCAATTTTCTGGGCATGATTCAGGAAAATTCAGTAAAATTCAGTGACTGACAGTAAGGCTTTACTGAGAAATTTTATTTTTCGCAGTTGGACTGCAATATGGCCACAGCCACGTGCAGTTCTTTCTATTCTTTCTTGCTGAAAAATTAAAATACACTTAAGGATTAATTTGAAAAAAAAAAAAATTTTTTTTTTTGTAAAAATAATTTATTCCTGTACAATTTAAAATAAATTAATTATATGCTAGTGATTAAACTATTCCTCTTATAAATTATATAACTCTAACTTAATTACATTCAGCCTTCTATAAACATTCCTGTTATATTTCGATACAAGGATTTCAGCGTACCAATTAAAGTCAAAACTATTGTAAATAGACTTAGAATCGCCATCATTGTTACAAATGTCAAATCGACAGATCTTTGCAGTTTCATAATACCATAATAAAGGGCAACCATTCCAATTAAATAACCACTGAGTCCAAAAAACATATGAAATGTTTTTGAAATAATCGGTTTCATAATATGCCGAAGACGTATCGAGAAAAATGCACAAAATCCACCAAGTAAATTAATTCCCAAAAGAATAGTAGCAGTTAAACCTGAAATATCATATCACTTGTCATTATTTTAACTTAAATTCATTGTTAGTTTTTTTTCGAAAAAAAAAATCTTCAAATATTAAATGAATCAAATAATTTAAAAGAGTTTTTTTTTTATGTCACTAAAATTGATGTTTTCTGTCTCAACTCACCTAAAATGCCATGTGTTGATGTAAAATGCTCTCCCGTGGTATTAACTATAATGTATAAGGCACCACCAAGTCCAAGTCCTGAACCCATAATTTGAAGCACTAAATGAATGTATCGTTTCGCGATCGTTGAGTATGATGTAGTTACGGAATTGGCAGAATAAAAACACATAATCGCTTCGGACATTAGTAGTTGATACTGAAATATAATCAAATTCAAATGAAATTTAAGTTTTAAATTAAAATTGTAGATTTTTGTTTGTGAAAAAGGAGAAATCGGAAATAAATTTCACTGTTCTTTCTATGTGAGTAAATAAAACTCATTAATTTAAAATAAATGAAAAAAGATGCAATGATACCTTCAAGTAACAATTAAAGATCTCAAAAGTCATATAAATCTGAGCAGAACATGAAATGTAGTCGAAATGAAGGATTCTCATGTATAGCGTAGGAGTAGTTCAGAAAATTTGACGTTTAATTTAGCCTAGCTAAGACACATATTTAATTAAGTTTCCAGACGGTTGCAGTTTTTTAGTTTCGTCTAGTTGAAATATTTCAATTTTTAATTTTTCACCTTCATCTTTATCAGAGATCTTTAATAGACACTAGCAGTGACAACAAATTTTCAATATAAAATTTATATACATAACTATCTCTTGATTCAAACAAACTTTTTTTGCACACTCCCTTACCCCAATCGTACACAGCCAGGCATGTAACGGTACCTTAGTCAAATGACGCGACAAACTATACCACGTCATATAAATTGCAACAAATCCAATAAAAACATGATTTAACGTATTGAAAATTAATTCGCATTTTTCAATTAAATTTCCCTTGGTCTTCTTTTCCGTCATTTTGTCTGTTTTCATTTTTTGTTAAATTTTTATGAACTGAATCCCGAAGACAAAAATCCGCCACTACAACCTACACATAATTAATTCAAGAACAGTACTGATTTATCGCAAGTCAATTCACTTGTATTTAAAATAATTTTCCCGCAGACACTCTGACGATGCATATCTTTTAGAAAAGTTAGCTGGAGCGATTTGTGACGGTGTTAGCGGCGATCAAATTAATTGATAAGAGTATAGTGATTCGAAGCACGTCTACCACTATCTTTTGGAACTGTTTAAATAAGAATTGTGATCAATTTAAAATTGCTTCAGTCAAAGTTCAAGCATTTACCAGTGAAGCAAATTTTCTTTTTATATAAACGCATCTACAAGAGGTATTTCACCGGTAGAATGTTGATGAGTCAGTTGAGCGTAAACTCTGACAATTCGTTTCGAAAGCAGTAAAGATTATCGTTGGATAATGAACTGTCATTTGCGGAAGCTAGGATGATTTATGGGGGATGATTAACGTAGTATTTCCTGAGAATTTGAGTTGCAAACGAAATAAATTATCTATAGTAACTTCGGTATCAAGTTGATAAGAACAAATAAATGGGCATATATATCCAATTACTCTCATAATCTAGCTATTAAATTATGCATGAAAAGTAGCGTACTTTTCAACAATCCTCTCCCAGTTGTTGTTTTCAATGCTAATACTTTAACCAGATCCCGATTTTTAAAATCAGCAGTGACGTGTTTGATGAAATGACACGCTGTGGAAAATAGCAGTGATATGTAAATGGCTATCTACTTTTTTTAGCGCTTTCAAAAATATTCCTCGAACTTCAGACGTGCGAAAAGAAAGTATCAGATACGTAAAAGATTATTTGCGCCAGCCAACACAATGTGGTTCGTCGGGCCCGGGAGACGAATGGTGCCAAAGAAACTTTAGGTTAAGTTAGGTTGTACTAGCTGACCACACATATACCTATTGGTCCATAGTGATACCAGATAAATGGACCTCGAGGAAGAAAGCTCATTCCAAGCGGCCATCGAAGGCCCTGGTCTTTTTCACGAACTGAAGAATGCCCGTCAACATTTGTTCCACCGCGTGCGAGAGATCCACCAGTCAGGGCTCACCGAAGCAGCGCAGTCTGGTTTTCCCTCAGTGCCGCGTAGTGACACAGGAGGTGCTGGATTGTTTCTGAGACCCCTGGTTCTTGACACATCCTGCAGGTGTCGCTGGTCAGGAGTCCCGTTTTCATAGCATATGCTGCTACAAGACAATGCCCAGCCATGATGCCAACCAGTCGTTTGCAGTCAGTCCGCGTTAATTAAAGGAGGTATGTAGTCGATGCGAGATTGTATGACCCCCATATAATTTTGGTTACCCAGCAGGTCTGAGTTGCACCCCATCTGCGTGTCGCACCTTGCATCATTTTCGAGTTGATTGAGTACTTAATCATTTGAATAGAAGTTGGGATGTAGCCCCATGTTTGGCTAGCGAGTCCGCCCTCTCATTTCCATCAATGCCCTTGTGACCGGGAACCCAGAAGATTCTGATTCTTCTGCTGTGACACAGTCTGTTCCGGCCCTGAATGCAGTCGAGTACACATTCCGACCTGTATGTGTCAGACATCAGTGCTTTTACCGCCGCTTGACTGTTCAAAAAGATATTTATTTCCTCACTTTATAGTATCTTTGAAATACGAGTATACCAGATCTGCGGCTTTACGTATCGCAAAAACCTCCGCCTGGAAAATACTACAGTGATTCGGAAGCCTGAAAGCTGCTGCAATAGCTGCATCTGCAAAATATGCTGCAGCACTTTAGAGCCGTCAGTGTAGATGCTAAGAG
The DNA here is from genome assembly GCA_947369275.1 of Nemotelus nigrinus. Lineage (NCBI taxonomy): Eukaryota > Metazoa > Arthropoda > Insecta > Diptera > Stratiomyidae > Nemotelus > Nemotelus nigrinus. The sequence continues at coordinate 63,056,991 of OX376375.1, forward strand.
CTGCTGCTCACATTTGTTGATTCCATTCCTGCCCATCTGCCACAGTCACCTGATATCCCCGCTCGAAGCACAGAGTGAGAACCAAGTAGTCTGTGCTTCCTGCGTATTTCCGCTCAATACTTCTTGGCCGAAGGGTCTTGACTCGAAGTGTCCTGATTCCCTAAGCCTCACTGCAGCTTTTGCAGCAGTGCCTCTAACAAAGAAGTCAAGCGGAGGGAGAAGAAACAGGAGGTTCAGAGAGAGGAAGAAGTCGAGGCTAAGGCAACTGTAGTGCAGAGAGCCGCCAACCGCTGAACTCTGTTCACCATATTAGCAAAGGTGTTTTATTCACTGCTGGGCACTAGACCAAGCATCCATAAACAAGGATCGGTCTAGCTATCGCCAAGTAAATCCAGTGCGTTAGAGCAGGGCTTAAACCCCACATTTTACCCAGCACTCTCTTGCTGGCGTAAATCGCATTTCTTTTCCGCTTAAGTCTTTCCTCTAAGTTCGCCTTCCATGTGAGCTTGCTATCCAGAATAAGACCCAAGTACTTTGTAACTTGAGACTCAACCTGGAGCCGCCCAACATGATTGGGTTTAAATCAGGAGTTTTGTACCTCCTAGTAAAGAGCACAAGATCCGTCTTATTGGGGTTGATGACAAGGCCCACGGTATTCACCCACTCCTCAACCAGCCCCAGAGAGTACTCGATGAGCTTACCAAGGGTATGTGGAAACCTACCCGAGACTAAAATAGCAATGTCGTCAGCATAGGCCACAACCGTGAGTCCCTTGCTTTCCAGTCTTTCCAGAATTGAGTTTGTAGCAAGGTTCCACAAGAGAGGGGATAGAACCCCACCCTGCGGTGTGCCTCTATGGACTTTCTTTATGATTTGCGCACCCGCCAACTCCGGTTATATGAGCGTTTGCTTAAGCATGCTGCTTATCCAGCTACAAATAGCGGGGTGGATGTTGGATGCGTGAGGGCTCTCCAAAAGGGCTGTTGTGTGCACCTTATTGAAGGCGTCTTCAATATTTAGAAAGGCTCCCAAAGCGTATTCTTTGTAATAGAGTGCCCTTTCTACTTTGAGGAATACTCTATGGAGAGCGGTTTCAACAGATGGAAGTCTGGCTAATTGGTATGTAGTCCTTCGGATACGCATGGTTTTGGATACGCCTTGGGTATAAATACAACCTTAGCAGTCTTCCAGGCTGCAGTTACGTGACTTAGCACTAAGCAACCTTTGTAAATTTGTGTTAGCCAGGAAACGGCAAGCATACCTGTCTTTTGAAGCATGACCGGCAGAATTCCATCGGGACCTAGGGACTTGAAGGGCTTGAAGGTATCAATTGCCCAGACTAGACTCTGCTTGGTAACAACTTCATAAATGCCATTGATGACCTGTAGGTTGGGCGCCTGCTCACCAGTGAAAAGGGTGGAGTCAAACAAACAGCCCGGGAAGTGAGTATCTACGAGGGTCTTCAGCGTTCAGACTAGGCGTAACAGGGTGTTTAGCTAGCAGATTTCTGAGTCTAGCTGTCTCCGAGGTAGATTCAACCCTGACGCACAGCTTTTTCCAGAAGCTCCATCTGGCTTTCCTTATTTCCGTTTTATAGAGCCTAAAGATGCCCTTGTATTCGTCGCAACATTCCCTGCAGTCAGCTACTTTGGCTAACTTAAAGAGTTTTCGTACTTGCCTTCTGTGACAACCCAAGTCCATGTTCCACCAGGGTGGCTTAGGTTTGCGCTTTGGACAGACTTCGGGACAGGATCTTTCAAAAGATTTTACCGCAGATTCCAGGTCAGCTACAGAACCAATCTTGAGAGGAGTGCCTAATCGGTTGGTCATTTCCCGTTTGAAGTTTTCCCAATTTGTATATCTGGGAATGCAAAAAGGTTAAAAAGTCCGAGGTAGGTTAAAATTTGAACTATAACTAATGTAATAGTGGTCAGAGAATGATAAGCTTTCAAGGACCCTCCAATTTTCTATTAATTGCTCATATGAGTCATTGTGAAGAGTTGTGTCTAGCACGTTTTCACTGCGAGGTCCCCTATAAGTGGGTGTAAGAACTTGGGTGTTTCCTCGATTTGCCACGACTCACCTCTATCGTTGATATCCATGCTGCCCCAGACGATGTGATGCGCGTTGGCATCCGCTCCCACGAGCAGCAATTTGTTCTTCCTGATCGACTCCGCGTTGACTTTTGTGACCTCATCCGGCGGAGCGGCTCTGTCATGTACCAAGTAGGCGGATGCTAGAAGCACCTGCACCTCTTCATCCCCCTCGCATGCCACCACTGTCAAATCGACCATGCTGAAATTAGATAAAAGATAAGCGTAAATATTTTTCCTCACCAGGCTAGCCCTTCTTATTCTTGCTACTGCGGTGAGGAAGAAAATATTGAAATGCCGTGACGCCAGTCCCGCAACCCGGCCCTCTGCAGAGATCCAAGGCTCTTGAGACAGCGCCACGTCAAACTTACTTTCGTCAAGTGTCAGCAGTAGTTCGGCCGAGGCCAACTTACTGCGGTGCAGATTAATCTGCAGCATTTTGAGTGCTAGCCACGGCATCCTCCTTGACCTGCGGATCGGCCGTTGTATCCGTCAGGTCAACGGTGTCCAGATTTCTCTCGATCTCGTCTGCTTCCAGGGTGTTTACGATCTTCCATTTCATTAGCCACAATTGACCGAACGGATTGCTGCGATCTATCAAAGCCACGATGAGGTGTTGTTTAGGCACATCGCTGGCCTTCATGACCTTCTTGGGTTTTGAAGTAGAGGATTGTTGGACCTTCTTCTTACTGGACTCGTTTTTTGGCCTCTTGGTCGCCAATTTCTCCTCCTTAGCGAACCTCTGCCTTATTTATGCCAGCTTTTTGAGAAGTTCTACTCCACCCTGTTTTGGAAAACAGAGCCCTTAAAAACCAGCTTTTCTTTGCCAGTGAAATACTTGCGACCTTTTGCCACTATCGTCCGAGCGCAGCACAACCGATCCTTCTCCTCCACGGAGAGGGAAGGTCTGTTGCCGAGCCTGTTGACAATGCGCAACGCCGCTTTATAATTCGCCAGCGCTTTCTTGCCCTCTTTGCTCGGCTTTCACCTGTTACTCTTCTGAGGACCAGCACCTTTGCCTCACTCAAGCGATTTGAGGACCTCCTCTACCACTTCGGTCGAAACCATGCTCTCCGAGTCCGAATCTGCGAGTACTCTGGCATCCGAGCGTTAGCTTTGCGTAACTGGAATGGCGGCCAGCGGAGGTGTCAGCTTCTTCATAAGTTGTTGTTCGAGCTCCTCCTGAAAGAGTCCGCCACCGATTCCACCACCTCTGCGTTTATTGTAGGACCATTTGTAATTAAATCTGCTACTGTGGCCAAGTGGTCAACCTTCATAGCATCGCAGTCGATGGATAACGACGATCCGGGGCCTGCTCGCTCACCACTGACGTCCGCCGGTACTGGGTATCCGACTCCCTGTACAGTAACTTTTTCTCCTTGCTTTTCGTCCGTGATTTGGTTTCAATTGGGGATGCCCTTCGCCTAGGTCCCTCTCAACAAGGCAGCAACGCATCTGGCTTAGTGAGCGATTGCCTTGAGCCCCCTCAATGCCGACAAGATGAAAGGCCGTCGAGGGGGTAATGTAACTTTATTTGCTGCACATTTTTTCGGAGATGAAAACAAGAACGGTTGAAGGTTCCTGCATCTTGAGAGGGTCATCGAAAGATTTGATTGAAGCTGACAAGGTGCAGGGCTAGAGCCTGTAAATAGAAACATTAACGGACTTATTTCTGTTGAGAGTGAGGTAGTTTGTCTGGCTAAGACTTTGAATGGACGGTCATATAGTGGAAGCAGTGGTGGGTCAACAGAATCGATTCTGACGAAGACGTGTCTTCTTACTAGGAAAACAAATCAACAAAAATGGGTTCTCCCCCTACATGTAAGGTACCGGTGATGCTGTGAATTTTTCTTTGATTAGAGATTTAAACCCAAGAAAAATGTGGGATCAAATTTCCACACTGAAACAAAAGATTATTTCTCCTTTGAGGTGTAATTTGAGTTCTTTGTGAATGCCTGAAACTCTTTGTCGGACAAGGCCATTTGGAAATATCAAGAGAACTGGCAAAAATTATTTCTGCTAGACGAGAGAGACAATTTTTGTACTCATGTTCACTATGTTGGCAAGAATGGCTTTTCGTATTGCTGGTCATGAAAGCAGGCAGCTACAAACCAGGATCAGTGCTGTCATTAGCGTGTAAATCCAGTGGGCCCCATGCTTTACGCAGTAATTTGTTACTGCCTTAAATCGCGTTGCTTGCCTTCTTTCCTTTTTACTAATGTTCGAAGAAGAACATTAGTATTAAAATCACTTTGGCCAAAAATTCATATTTCTATATATATATATATATATATATATATATATATATATATATATATATATATATATATATATATATATATATGTATATATATATATATATATATATATATATATATATATATATATATATATATATATATATTATATATATATATATATATATATAAAACAATATATATATATATATATATATATATATATTTATATATATAAAACAATATATATATATATATATATATATATATATATATATATATATCATCAAAAAATTTCAGTGAAAAAATCTCAGGAACACGCCATCCGATTGAACTGAAATTTTCAGGACACATTGGTGTATATGCAGAATAGTGCCAGGTCTCACAAAAAGTTAATAATCTTTAACCCCTTGGTGCCGGCGGCCAATTTAGTGATATTTTTTTGCTTTTGCAAAAATAAAGTTTATGTAATGAATTTTGAACGTGTTTCAAATGTGAATATGATAATATTTTTGAAATTTTTAACCCTTTGTGTGCGCTAGGCGCCTAAAATGAGATCGGGAAAATTGGAAAATTTTTGAATTGTGATAACTTTTTATTTGATTATCAAATCATCATGAAACTTACAGGACTTATAAATGTTGTTAAGTTGCACACTTGCGTAGTTTTTCATGAACGTGCTGGCAACCCTGTAGCTACGGCAGGCACTGAAAGTGAAAACATTCTAACCATCGAATTTCCTAAAATATGTCCGTTTCTTAGAATGAAAACCAACTTGTATACAAATCTTATGCTTTGTCTAAACAGTCAAGGGAAAACTTTCGAATTTTCATGTCGGACAAGAACGGTAACCCTTTCCCAATTTACCTATATTTTTGGCATCAAAAACTTCTGTTCACGGGAACTCACGAACCAATAATCAGATGCAGTTGAAATTTACAGAATACATTAGACTTAAACAGGACCAGGTCTGATAGAAGCAAGATCGAATTGTGGGCAACCCTGTGCCAGTGGTGCCATCTTGAAAAATTACAAAGAAAAAAAACTGGTTTTTGCCCTATTAATTCTGTTTCAGTTACCAGATTTTCATGAAATTGACACAGTAGCTGAACCTTACTCTAAGCCCTGTTTGGTGTAAATTTGGTTAAAAAATTCGATTGGTGCTGCCAGCTATGGTAGTTTTTGTGTCTTTGGTTTTGAAAATTCGCTTTTTGCCCTATTACTTCCAGTGCAGTCATGAAATCAATACGAATTTCATACATTTAATGGGACCTATTATAGGCATTATTCAGGTCACATTTGGTTGAAAAGCCACGATAGGACTGCCAGCTATTGTTGGTTTTGTGTTTATTTCCAATATCTTTCTTAAGCGATTTGATCGTCAAATTTTCAAATTGTTATGATATTGTAGTGACAATATACAGCAAATATTAAGTTTTCGATTATTTGAAAAATGCCGCGGCTGGTAACCCTAAATTTCTTTATACTCCTATAACTTCGAACGCAGTCATCGAATCGAGACGGAATTCACAGGGTAGGTTAATTTCAACGTGATGCAGATGTGATACTGGCAAAAGGTTGCCAGCACGAGTCTGTAGTGCTATTTCTGTATCAATAAATGCTTACAGTTAGTATTCATACCGGAAACATTTACAATAAAAATAAATAAATAATGTTTCAATTCCCAAAGTTCTGCAAAATTTTCGGATCGCAGCCCCAAACACCAACTTCAGTTACAGTGCTGCAGGCACTAAGCATTTTCTTCATTGATGTTATATGAGATGCTGCTTTCAAAGTTTTGTGAAATTAGCAACTGATAACGAATATAATTAACAAGTGTTTTGCTCTCATAAACTTTGAAATTCATGCCAGTGGTAATATCTGAAATCTTTCCACCATATGAGTTATAATGCATTCTTGAGACCAAAGTAAAACGTGGTGTTTGTAACAGTTTGGCTGTAATAAGAAGCTCGTGTTATAGAATAAGCACCCAAAATCTGCACGATTCTTCTACTGTTCTTCGAACATTAGTGTTTCTAGCGGTTCAGGTGCGCTAGAGTTTTTTTTTCTCTAGATTCTCGTTCCAGGTGAACTTGCCGTCTGGGATAAGATTTGAAGGGTAGCTGTTAAAATAGCTATCTGTGTTCTATCTATGATAAATGATCCTAATTTCGTCACGAATTCCACGGCTTTAGTCCATTTGTTAACTAGTCCCAAAGTATACTCGATGCACTAGCCTAGTGTGTGCGGGAACATACCCTAGACGATAATTGTAATGTTATCGGCATAGACCGCAACCAAGATTCCTCTGCTCTACAACCTGTTTAAAATTCTAATTAACACCAGGGCCAAGAAAAGAAGTTCAAAAAGGCGCTGACTATTCTGCTGATATTAGTTTTTGCCAAAACATGATGTCTATTTAGCAGCAGATAACAGAGTGGGTCTTCATTGAGTCGAGGCTTTACATAATAGATGCAGCATTTCGATGCCAAAACAGGCTCCTAAAGCGCGCTGTTCGGAATGAGGTGCCTTCTCTATTTCGATAGCTACCCTATGGAAATTGCTATAAACTAAGATATGTTCCTCTGGAGCATGACAGGTGAAATTCCTTCCAGAACTGGGTCTTTGAAGAGCTTAAAAAAGTCAATAGCCTGGACTAGTTTACTACCGGTCACAACTCCGCTTATTCCCCTCTCGTCATGGAAGCCCAGCATCTGCCCGAATGCGTCTGTCTGCAATAGGGGTCATTCCAACACCCCCGGAAAGTGAGTACCTACTAGGGTCTTCAACGTTTCCGTGTAGTTATTCATTCATCATTTAGCTTGCACAGTATGCTTGGCGTAGCTGGGTACTTTGCAAGTAGTCTTATTAGTCTCGCTGCTACCGAAGGACTTTCAATTTTGCATTCCAAGAGATCTACCTAGCTGTCCACATTCCTTATTTAAAATGGAACGTACTTGCTGAAAAGGTACTTGTATTCGTTCCAGTATTGCCTGCAATCAGCTACTGTTGACTTATTTGAGAAGCTCATAAACTGTTTCTCTACGATAAACAAGACCTCTGTTCCACCCGGTTGGCTTGGGATTTCTCCACGTTTGCCACGGATTTGATCCTGCGAGGCGAACTTAAATTATTATCAATCTCCCGTTCAAATCGCATAAATTCATTTCATAAATATTTAAATTATTCTGGAAATAATGTCACACCCACACTGGGCGCTGAATTTCGCAATGTTTTCTAGGGATTTAGAGAATGTATGTAAATTTTAAAATATATTTAGAATTGTACAAATTTAATCAAATTTGTTTTGTATTCTCAACATCAATCTTTTCGATATACTAACTCGTCTCATCATATATTATTTTTGTTGCTGTGTCTATTCACTCTAAAATTCACCACTTCTCTCATCTCCATTTACTGCTTGCTTATCATTTCCACAATATGTCAACGCAAATTATTGTATCAAAGCTTTTGCCATCAGCTCAAGACCTTATTCGTTCAAAAATGGTTTAAAAACTCAACCCCAGTCGGTTTTTGCGATTCTATAGCACAACATTGACCAACTTTTTGATGTATCATGCCGCAAATTTGTACCCACTTCTCATATAGTATTTCAAAAATACATTTCATCCTAAAATGGTGTTGGTTGATGCCTTGGCGAATCAACACTGCCTATACGTTTACAACGATTTTTTTCTTCAGTATATCAACAAATATATTTAAAAGAAATTAGTTGCATCCAAATATATCTCCCAGTCAATAAATTCACACGACTAGACCCAATCACTCTTACTCCCGTCCAATTTCTGAAGGTAAACTTTTGAAATCCAAATTACGTAATGTCATTGTCTCACCTGATTCATCAATATTATTAAACTTACTGCAAATATTCTTATTTAATTCTATTTACATCATATTCTGTAATCATACCATCGAATCGAAACCAGTTTTAATTGATCACGCTTCGGTTTTGAACAGCTTAAAAGATAATTGCAAACGTGCTACTTTTCAGTTAATTCTTATCTTATTATCACCAAATTGCCACCACTTAGATAATCATCGAAAAAATTAAATCCGTACTTTTAGTCTCTTTAGATACGTTCTTAAACAACGATTGCGAAATCGAGTTTAACATAGTGACTCAAAGACTTTGTAGAAAATAAATATTTTCAGATAGAATCTCTTTATAAACAATTTTTAAAAAATGACAGCAACTAGCAAAAATCTAATCGAAAAGTTTGAATTGATTTTGAACACATTAAATCATATTCTAATTGGATTCATTGCAATTTATATGACATGGTATGGATTTTCAAATAATTTGACTGGCCCGCCGTTACATGCCTGGTTATGTACACTCGCGGTAAGAAAGTGCCAAAGTGTCGATGTTAAAATTAATATCGCGATTATAGAAATAAAATCAGTTTGTTTAGATTTCATCTGTTTCGATATCACTCCAATAAAACTACTTATTTCCAAGCTATTATTCAGCTGCTAAACAAATATTACAGTGTGAAAAGCTCTGAGGTTTAACGATTTGTTTCGGAAATTGATATTCAATTATGTAAAAAATTCGCTAGAGATTTCTGACTAAATTATTTGATACGAAATTCGAAAAAAATCATTTGTTTGGTTCTTAAATTGTTCTGTTTGTTATAATGGTATAAATCATTTCTATTCAGTATCACTTCCTAATGGCTGAAGCTATCCTGTGCTTTTATCCTGCTAATGTTCTCACCACGCCCTATTCAACACTCACGAAACGGTACATTCATTTAGTTCTTCAGATCATAGGTGCCGGTCTAGGACTGGGTGGTGCTATCTACATAATAGTAAAAATGGGTGGATTAGATTTGAAATACACCCATCAAATCTTTGGTAAGATATATTACGGCAAAGAAAATAAATTATGTAACTTGTCATGATGCCGAAAAAAATCATAAAAAATTCAAATGATCGAAACTAACGCTTCGTCAATTAATATTTCAGGTTTAACTACTAGTATTCTGTTGATATTAAATCTATTTATTGGAATGTCTGCATTCTTCTCGATACGTCTCCGGCATATTATGAACCCGATCACTCTGAAAACGATTCATATGTTTTTCGGACTTAGTGGATATGTGATTAGTATGGTGACTTTTCACTATGGCGTCATAAACCTGCAAGGATCTGTCGATCTGCCGTTTATAACGATGCTTGTATCTTTCAGTATTATTACGATATTTTTAACTTTGATTGGAACATTAAAGTCGTTGTATAGGAATGTAACGGGAATGTGTATAGGGAATTAATTTTCTCTTTAGAATTAAATAGATATAAAAGTAACGCTAGAATCAAATGGTTGTGAAATACAAATTTATTTTCTTTGAAACCTGAATAAAGTAATTGTGAATTTACAGGAAAAATATACAATTAGGACATAATTTTATTTACTTATCAATAATTTTAATTAAATCATAATAAAAATACATCACAACAATTTCACAATGATAATAACGCTACAATATAATGTTCAAGTACAGCTTGTGATAAATTTGAACGATTCTTTACTGCCAGTCCATACGCCGTGTCTCCGTTCTCATTCGAAGCAGTCAAATCCGGATGAAAGGACAACAGTTCATTGCATGTATGCGGATGATTGCCAGCTGCAGCATACATAAGTGCAGTATTTCCCACAATATCCATATGATTTACACTAGCTCCTTTTTGGAGTAGAAGTCGAACGATTTCATGATGACCACCGGCTGCTGCTAGAAGCAGCGGAGTAACTAGTTCGGGAGCAATTCGATTGACATCAGATCCGTTCGCGACGAGAATTGTTGCTGCCGAAATCTGTCCATAATAACAAGCCCAATGCAACGGTGTATATCCGTTTTCGTCGGCAGCATCGAAATCTTTTTCGCCTTTTACTTGTTCCTCGGTAATTTCACCTTGACCCGAACGCTCGTGAAAACTTAAACTGATTTCGGTGCAAAAATTCGCTTCGGTATTGCCGCGTTGTAGGTTAGTTAGAACGGTTGTGTGAGGTTTGTAGGGTAGAAATGCACTTTTTCGTTTTCCACTAGTTAATGAAAGTGTGTCCCAGTTGGATCTGAAAATTGAAATAAAAAAAGTTTGTTACTAGTTTGTTCTAGTTACTTTGTTACTACAACTAGATTTCTTTATATCACACATGAATGGCGCTATACGAATAAACATGGGAAAACTTCAAAGCGGTAGAAAATGAACGTTGCATGAGTTGACTTAAGATGATACACCCGTAAAAACGAAGAGCCACTTTTTGGCACATGGAAGGAGAGTTTCTTGCATTGAATTGTTACTGACGATGAGAATTGGCTATATTTCGAGAATTTTGTTACCAGAGGAACCATCAACATTGACAGGACTGCCAAATCGCTTCGGGAAGAAGACAATACGCTGTTTGGTGGGAACAACAGGGAGTCGTGTACTATGAGCTGCTGAAACCGGATGAAACCGTTAATGAGCGTGCAATGCATTGCTTGAACTATGGCCAGAATGAAACACGATGGAAAAATGTCTACTCCGCTATCGTCTACAGCAAACAGGTTTCGAATAAGGTTTCTCTTCGCTCATAGTTTCTAGATGCTGTGCCCACTGGAGACTACCGAGCTTTATCTATGCAATTAAATCTGATTCTAGATAGATAGCATACAACACATGTTGTAGCTTCTTTGGAATCGCCCTTCTTTATATATGGGACCAAAGACACTCCGCAAAACTTTCCTCTCGAATGCGGCTAAGGTGTTAGAGTGCCATTTGCTGAGCATCCAATTCTGGGAACCATACGTGAGTACTGAAAAGACTATGGTCTTGCATGACAGACTGTAGTAGGCATTGCTGTATTTGACCAGCCGCCTCTGTATTTCTTCCTACATATTCTTATCTACAACTGACCAAAGGTTGTTGAGATTGGACTACATGAAATTCATTCTCCACTACCAAATCTAAGTATATTTGACCAACTCTAGGTGTTCTTCCTGCAGATTGTGCAGCTATGTTCCTCATCTTTCCTTCATTTATGTGCAGCACCAGTTCTTTTTGCCGCTCGCTCGATCTGGATACAGCTCGTTCAGATCTCTCAATGATTTCAATATCATTTGTATAAGACAGTATCTGGCTGGAGTTCACGACAATAGTCTGTTTCGTTGAAGTGCGAGAACACCAAGTTGAAGATGAGGCCGGCCAGACCTAAAATTCTATCAATATATTGTCCAATGGTATATTGAATTTCAGACACTATTTCATCGCCTAGGAGTATCTTGCTGGAGATTAAGTTGCATACGTACTAACAAAATATTGAAAGTTGCCCGCCTAGTAAAGTATTCAACACCATTATTTTGATCTACGTACACGGGTTGATGCAATAGTTCCATCCTGATTAGTGTAGCACTGTAGCTCTTAATACTGGAATGACAGCACAAATGCGCTTCAAATCGCACTCACATACCTGCTTTCTTCATTTTCGGAATTCGATGCCGAATAGGACATTTTCATGTACTTCACACAAGAATTTGTTAAATGTGTTAAAATTGTTAAATTATAAACAACTTTGACAACTCTTCATGGCACCTTGCCTCATAATTTCATTTGTTGTGATAACAAGGTGTTGGTGATAACAAGGCCAGCTGTTACGATAGCAGAATTCTAGTGCTACCAACTCATCCATACTACGTGTCACTTCGTCGTCTCTGCTGTACTGTCAATCGGACGTCAATTGCTGTCGTTCGCTATTTTGCTTCGAAATATCTTTGAGATATTTAAAGTATTTTCGAGATGTCCCTTCCGACCGGCATCATATCGCACTCTAGACGGGTCTGTAGCCTATACAAGCGATCCTTGCGTAATCTAGAATCGTGGTACGATAGGAGGTATGTTAAAAGACGAATATTGCAAGCAATTTGCACTGTACAAAGTAGTTCCCACTTACATAAGACTTAAATTGATTGGCTGAAATGCTGTCTGAACGAATTGTAAACATTATGTTCGATTTACAGACATATCTTTCGATATCGTGCCGTTCTAATGAGGCAAAGATTCGAGGAGAATCGAAATGTTAGGGACCCGGTTAAAATTGAAGAATTGGTAGCTGCTGGCGAGAGGGAACTATTCGAAACGCAACATTTCCAGCCGAAGAAATGTAAGTTTAAAAAAGTAGTTATAATTAAATTGTCGTCTGTCCATAGCAAGATTAACAATGTTTAGTGATTGCGAACACAATGGTACAGATGGTGGAAGCAGCACATTCAGCCGGTAGATGCAAAATAGGTTAGGTGTTGGTATTCCACCTGTACTATTGCATTCTCTCTTCCCAAGATCTCTAAAACACCCTAAACTTTTCCCTAACAATAAATCGTTGTTAATTTGATTTCAATTCTTAATTACAGTCGCAAGCAGCCCTGGCGGTTGTGCATTCGAACGTGAAGTAATTCCACCCGATTGGGTTCTCGATTATTGGCATCCACTCGAAAAGGCCCAATATCCAGAATATTTCGCACGGCGCGAACAACGTAAAAAAGAATTCGTTGCCTGGTGGGAGAAGAAGTATGGAAAACCAGATCCAAAGGATCTACATCATTGAAAGTGTATGAATAACAATATAAGATTGAAAAGTGTAATTAAATTTTGAGGGAAAATATAGCAAGTTGAGACGAATTGTCAAGCTGTTAGTTTAAAAAAAAAACTATAAATTCAAGATCGGCTTCAGGTTGAGTCGTCGGATTCTAATATTGTGAAGTGACAAAGTAAAATAACGAACAGACGATCCAGTCAATATACTGAAGTATCGAAACTTGAAAAGAACTTGACAAACACTGTTAGAGAACACTTCGAAACAAGAATGGTCGGATGCCCGAAACATGTTTGCTAACATTCACTTAAATACATTGAACATAAAAACAGTGATTTATTATGAAATTATATATTTTACATTCACAAGAAAATACAAACTCCCTACGTCGTCGCAAACAAATACAACAAATTCTTTGCAAACTGTACAATTTCCGTTCCACCCAGCTTCGACTCACCATAAACTCGATCTACGAATGTTATCGGAACCTCACCAATCTTATAATCATATTGCTTGGCCCGGACTAGCATTTCCATTTGAAAAACATATCCCTTCGATACACAACTCTCGATCAACTTCTGCAATACATCTTTCTTGTACAGTCGAAACGATCCCGTCAAATCGGTCGATGAAATATTCAAGAGCAATTGCGATAAGAAATTCGCTGTTCGTGAAATTAATTTTCGCTTGAAATCCCAACCGTAGACACCGCCACCGTCAATATACCGGGTACCGGAAACCACATCGTAGTCACGAGTTTTTTGCATTTTTACGAATTCCGGTATGAATTTGGGCTGTAAACAAACGAGGTTTAGTTAGATTGATTTCATATTGTGCAGGTCTTCTAAGTAATTTTTACGTGATGGCTCATATCTGCATCCATAATTATTATGAAATTCCCTGTTGCATGTTTAATCCCATGAATATAGGCAGTTCCCAGGCCTAATTTCGATGCTCTAGGCCGTAGCACTATTCTATCTTCGCCGTATATTTTCTGTAGATCTTTGGCTACTTCCAGGGTTCCATCCGGGCTGCCATCATCAATTATGATTACCTCATAATTCAACTTTCTGCAAATGCAACAGTTTAGAATTACCTATTACGCGTTTAGGTGGTCGTACTTACTCTGCGTTCATGTATTTTACGATAAGCCAAATGATAATTGGTAAATTGTCTTTCTCATTGTACGTTGGAAGTAATATTGAATATTTATCAGCACACATTTCATGGGATATGTAAGGAATTGCCTGTAAACTTGTTGGTTTCAATCAGTTTTGTGGAGCCCAATCGAGTTATCAATCCAAAATTCTGACGTTAGACCGATATTTTGACGTTTCGTTTTGCTGACGTTTTGTTTGTGGCAGCTGTTTTGTAAATAGGCATCAATTCACAAATGCCCAGTATCAATTCACAATTTTGTTCGTTTTACTCGCGGAAAAATTTTTCAGAGGAAATGCAATTTTTATCATCGTAATTAATAATAAAGCATTCATTCGTGAATCAGATAAGTTATTTATAAAAACTTGAGGTAAATCTCGACTACGTACCACCCGTAGCCTTTAAAGAATTTCACCGAAGATTTTTGTTTGTGTTTTTGTGTCTGTTTTTTTTATTCTCAGTGTGTTGTCTCTATGTGTATTTTTTGTGCGGTTTTGTTAGTTACTCTTCAATTTTTAATCCCTGCTCGTCCTCTGGTGGAAATATACCAAATAAAAAATACAAAAAACTAATAAAACAAACAACCACAAAAACTCGGAAAAACCACAATCGGTAAAACAGTCTAACGGATCTGGGGGCACGTAGACGAGTTTACCCTTTAAAAAAGGTAGTAAAGCTCGTGGAAAATCGTAAATTTCCTGGTGCTGATGACGTCAAAAATATATTTGCTCGTCTGAAGCTCAGCTGATTCCCAAACAATCACCCGTATTCTGAGTGCCGACTCGAGTCGATCGCTGTCGATAGTCGACGAAGTTGTCGAGTCGATGTCGTTTTGGTAGAGAGTCGATCGAAACTTTTTGGTATTGTTGAGAGTCGATCGAATATTTTTGAATATTGCTTGAATTCAGTACTATTATGAACTAAATCGCCATTGTGAACAATTTTAGCATTCGTTAACTGTCAAGTGCAATTTTTTAAAATCAATCTGGTTTTTTTCTTGAAAGTTTCTGAAATCAATGCCTCCTAGAAGTACGGGCCGTAATGCAGAATAATGACGTCACACTATACTGTCAAAGTGTCGCGAAAAACACACGTAGTCTTATGGGACGTCCGCGGGAAATCGTAAATTGTACAGGTTGTGTTGAAGTGAGTGAAGTGAAAACAAAGTGAGGTCCGCGGAACAGTGCTAGTGAACAGCTAAAACACAAATTAATGCGGTGCGTGCGGTATTATTGGGAAAATTCGCTACGAAATGTTTATCGGCTGGTGTTAGGTTATGTGACGTTTTGTGTCGATTCACTGTCGATACAATTAATTGACACAAAATGCAAGTTAAGACTAAATTTTATTTCTACAACGCGTCCACGCACAAAAAACTAACGTTTTATTCATATTTTAGCTTAAAAACCGCAAGTGAAATCTCCGTGTCTGTCGGCACTGCCTCGTGGAAATGTCAAAATTCACGGCTAAATTGACGTCATAGCTAAAACGATTACGTAGCCTGACGGCCCGTACTTCTAGGAGGCATTGCTGAAATGAACTCATTTGATTAATTTTTTGACGACGAGTTTGAAAAGACGAAAGAGAAAGTGGTTAAGAGACTCGTCAAATCCTTTGCATATGGACAATGGGGAGTAAGAACTTTCGATTAGAATAGTCTTGATTTATTTAATGAAGAGTACATTTATAGAGCATTTCAGATTTTCCAAATATTTTTCTAAATAAACATTTTCATTTTTTCTATACAATTAGAAAATATTTTAATTTTAATTTAACACTAAACCAACGTTTTTATGTATTTGGTAACGGTAAATTCAAACGTTTTAACTCCAGCTCATACTTTAATTTTTGCGCACGTTTTTTTCCTCTCGCATCTTTGTCATAAATCTGCAGGGTTTTTCGCTTCGTTTGTAAGGACTTTTCTTGCAATTTTAACTTGTCCCTTAAGGTAATACATTGCCAACCACCTCCATATCTTACTGGTGGACCCAAGCTATTTAGCTATTCTGCAAATCTATTCCAACGATCCATCATTTCGCCAATATCTTCGTTTTTCTCAAGTAGAGATACCAAACGTTCAAATTGTTTGGCGTTTATAATTTTCATCATTTAATAGTTATTTTATTAGGGACTGAATATTCCAACAAGACAACTTACATTTTGCATATTTCCAACAACCTGTCGATGCAATGTCGCGAAACAAATTGCAATCGACAAAACTTGTCGATCAAATCGATAATCGATATCGACAGTCACATTAATACATCTGTCGATCTGCTGTCGATGTCGATATTAATCGACATCGACTCGACACTCATAATATGGAATATGAATGGTAACTCAAATAATCTGCATAGCAAAGCGAGTTAAACAAAACACCACTTTATTGGCTTATTAACCTACTGAGCTGTTTTAGCAGAATATTTGAATTAAGCAACCTCTCGAGCAACAATATCTTAGCTCAAAAAATTTTTTCCTAATTTCCCTATGAAAATGTATCAAATCTCTAGTAAAAGTAACTCCATTCTATTGTTTACAATTTTACATTTAAGCTGCATCGATAAACATATATCCGATCACTTATAAGAATAATTAAGTAAGAATATTGTTAGTAAATGATGTGTTTTTGGCAGCATAAAGTTATATTATCTTATCTAACTATATGCTTGTCAATAATTGTTATACCCCCTCTGCAAAAATGAACACACAGCATGTGGTTTGTTAGTAATGTAATTGAATGTTCGAAAAAAAAATTTATGCATTAATAAGTCGGTTAAACTTCGTCTGATGCCTGCGAATTAGGAAGATCCTTTTTATACAAGTGTCAGAAAACCTAGCAATAAAAAAATTATAATCACTGGAATGTGCTGCTGTAGTTTTGTTCATTCGAATCATTGAAAACATTGTTTGAATCGAGAATATATAACTGTTGTATACATACAGTACAATAGAAAAATGAAAAATCCACGTGCTTCCTGAACTATTAGAATCATCTACGGGAAATCCACGCATGTCTTTAAGCTCCTCCAGAGGATTTCTGTCGAATGTGATTTCAATCAATAGTACAGATTCACGGAACTCAGACGCATTTCACAGCTTCGTAATTCGTACGGGTTTGTTTCGGTTCTATAATCAGAAAAATGATTGATTAACGGGGTTTCGAATATTATAAAGATATATTCAGTAAAGTAAGCTGTTGTGTTTTAACCAGTGCGTAGTTCCGAGATATTTGAAGTGATAGTCTCCAAAGGAAATCATCCGGAAAAACACGTGAGTTATTTCAAAAGATAAGACAGACGGCGTCTTATGCTGGTCTTGGACGTGCTGAGTAAAGAATGGCCAAAAAAATACCATTCAACGTTGTGTTTTGTTCAGGTGAGGATTATTAAAATAATGGCGTTCTGTAAAATCCATCAAATCATCTGACCTGCTGCTTACGTACTAAGTACCAACAACATCATCCCCATCGGCCCGTAGACAAATCGATAGGCCTCAACTTCACCCATTATTTAATTATTCAGTGAACTTTTCACCGTTATTGCAGTCTCGATGAAAAAAAGGCAAACAAGAGAGCTTGAATAACCTCAATAAGTATAGTATCTATAGTTAGAAGTGTGCTTCACGTATGTACATATGCATACGTATGACATTTGGCTGTTTTTTCGTGATTATCGAAATTGCTGTGCATACACTATTTTTGTGATATCATCACCTGATGATATCATTATTCCAACCCACTAAACAAAAAAGATTTATGTGATGTTCAAAGTAACTTTTGTGCCAGGATCAGGATTACACGATATGAACATATGTATGTATCTTGTTGAATAACAAGCGACTAAACAATATTAGCTGGCGGTCGTTGTGTAAATGTATTTGTGAAGTAGATTTATTTGCAAAGTAATTAACAATACTAATGATAAATACTTAAAGCTAACCTAGAAGCTATTATAAATAAAATATAAGCCTACAGATTGTAAATAAGTGCGTACATCCTGAATTCAGCAATAAATTATTATTATTATATATATGCATATAGTACTTCTTCCATTCGTCAAGTTGCCTCGACGGTCTAGCATTTGAGCTAAGAATTTACTTTTAGTAAGCGAAATGGGGGCTGTTCATACGCAGAGCGACTGATTCTGGACTCGCGGTTGGTACCGTTTTT
Source organism: Nemotelus nigrinus (assembly GCA_947369275.1). Lineage (NCBI taxonomy): Eukaryota > Metazoa > Arthropoda > Insecta > Diptera > Stratiomyidae > Nemotelus > Nemotelus nigrinus. The sequence continues at coordinate 63,075,237 of OX376375.1, forward strand.
ACGCGTTTTTCGGGCATGGCAAATTATAACTTTTTGTATTGCATCAATACCGGCTGAAAAGTATTTCCGGGGCTCACTTCTATGAAGTCCTGTGCATTCAAGGAGGACTTTTCGCTCAAAAGCTTTAACGATTCGTTACGGGAGCTGGCCACTAGATCGTTGGGCTGTAGAGAATGATTGTTCGTACGAGTGTGGGGTAAATCAGTGTTCTAACTTTCTTCGACGAAGAGGCTGATTTTGGACATCCATTCCTCATGCTATACAGGCTTTGCTGAGGCCCATTTCTATGTGTTAACTGAAATATAGACTAGAGTAAAAAATAGTCCCAGGTATTTGACCCCTTTTGATGACTTGATAGAGTTGTTTCGAGTGCTAAGCTTCAGACTTTTAATGGAGATTGTCCCTCTGGAAGACCGTTGTCGTGCTCGGTTAAAAAACTCGTTTTTTCTTGCGTTAATTTTTATTCCCCATTTGCCAAAAACCAAGGAACCGCTGAAGCTTTATTGTTGCTAGCTTTGGATTATAACCATCGCATTACGATGAAGGTTGTCAGCCTAAAAATTTACGTTAACATTAGAGAATATCATAAACAAAGATATTAAAAATAATGGGCCCAGCATAGAACGCTGTGGCACACCTGAGACAAAAGAAAAGAGCCTGAAGTTTTCCCCATAAGAAGTCCATCTGTCTTAGAAAAAGCTAGAAATTAATTTGATGAGATACCTAGGTATGCCAAGGATAATAAGTTTGTGAATCAGGCTGTTGATTTGTAGAAAGCTTTTTCCACATCGATTAAACAGGCCATGACGAATTTGTTCCCATCCTGGAACCTTCGTATGTCGGTCGTCAAGACCTGTAAGGCATCGATGGTGCCAGATCTCTTTTGAAGTCAATCTGTCGGGCAGGAATGATCTCCTCAACAACTACTTTATCAAGAAATTAATAGATTACTCTTTCCGGGAGTTTCCCTATATTAGAGGGAAAAGATCTGGGCCTCGTGCTGACAATGTTGGTATGCCCGGCCATTTTGTAAATGCGAAGGATTTTAGCAAAATAACCAATATTTAAGGAGTTGCTGAAGACAATGGATAGCAATAATTTGATACATTGTCTTCACCCGCTGGTTAGTGAGAGAAAAGTACGGTGACCGGTCGAAATACTAGTAGCTTAGATCCGCAATTTTACACGTTAATTGCTTATGCAATAGGCCTTCTATATGATGGCCAGGATTTCACGCAAAATACTTCTGAGGTGCTTGCACGAGAAGAGCACTATTAAGTCAAACGCAGTTTATCGCACTCTACAATGCGCAATTCAAGGGCGCAGTTAGCTGCTACGTGATCGAAACGTTGACAATCAAAGCACTGGCTAGCGTTCTGCTTTTGCAGCAACTCTCAGTATACTCTGTAGTGGAGTGAAAAATTTAAGCTCATGAATGAGCTCTATTCAGTACTAGGCCCAAGTTGAGGTGCATTGAGTAGGAAAGTTATTTTTTTAAAGGTAGGAGTGGTGCAAGTAAAGCAGGGAACAGAAAGTTGTCTTAATTTAAGGTACTCGAAGAGAAGACCATGATCTTCCATTGCTCTTTGAAAAGAGCGATGTTTTTGTCAATTTGCTGGGCTTGACTTTAAAGAAATACTATATACTCTTTATGTAAAAGCACTCCCCCAAAACTCGTAGATGAGAAAACGGCATGCGTACACAATTCCTTTCATCTTGCTTAGAAAATTCATGCACAAAACATAAATTCCCTCGAAACCATTGACTTTTTAGGAGATCCCTGCAATTTACAGAAGTCGCGAAACGCTGCCTCTCTAGAATAATTCCCCCTCTGTAAATTAACTTCAAAATACGTACTTATTGTCACGTTCTCTTTCAGGAGAAGATCCTGAATTTCCAGTCAGTGAACTAAATTCTCATGGACCGACGGTACAAGGCTGGCGCAGCTTACCAGGAAGTACTGACACAACACATGATATTATTCTACGTCTGCGGAAACCAGCCAAAATCAGTCGAATCCAAGTCTTAGCCCATCAATTTCTAATACGTATGTCATACTTTATCTCTTCAAATAATACTAATAATACCTTTGCTTTCCTTATCTGTCATTTTTTCAGCGCATAAAATTGAATTATGGCTATACTACTCCCCGAAAAACATACCGACTACTCCGTCAAGTCAATCGTTCGACTATCTCGGATTCGTAGCGCTTGCAGACAATTCTTCGAGCAATTACAAATCGCGAGAATTGCAAAGTGTAACGGTGTCGCCTCGTAACATTACCCATTTGAAACTTCGGCTCAGTCCGCCACACAAAAATGATTTGAATACATTGGATCAGGTTGCTTTGATAGCAGTGAATATCCTGGGCGAGGATATAAGCGAAACGGAGGAAATCAGTGTGGCAGCTGAAGGTGCCTGTTCGCAGCAGGCAGAATCGAATGACAATGCGTTGGCATCAATCTGTGATGATCTGCTCTTCTCCATGTACGTGGAGGAGAGCATTGCGGACGTGATCCGAGAAATGGAACAGAAGAAAATCAAAGCTGTTTGCAACGAGAGGTTCGAATATGCGCGCAAACTCAAGCTATGCATGACAGCATTGAGAAATGCAGGAGAAAGGCTTGGTCGATATGCGTTGGCCAAGCGACAAGCTGTTCAACAGGAAGACTTCACAACGGCCAAACTGCGCAAGGAACAAATCGAGATCTACCGGAACTCAGTTCTGAAGTATCTTGAGACTGACAAACTCATGGAAAAAGACGGAATATTGAGTGAGAATGACGTGTGCTCCGAGCTATACGCGACCAAGCCTACATTACCTTCCCCACCTAGCCTGCAGGACGTTGCCAATATGCTGGTGGAAGCGCATTTCGTCACCACTCTTAGTCCGAAAAGCATCCACGAAGATAAATCATCAGCTGACGGAAGAAGCTCCAGCCAAATGACCGATTCATCGAACTCCCATCCGAAAAAACTCCACGATGAAATCCCCGTGGTTCCTAACTCGCCGCAACTAAGCAGAATAGGTCGTAGTCCGAACCGAGGATCGCCAATCTCGAATCAAGGATCTTTGCGACGGCGTAACAAGAGTGCACCGAAAAATAGCTACGAGGACTATGAAGAACGGGCCATTCCTACACTGCGACAGTAAGCGATTTTCCAAAAACCTAGATGTGTACCCATCGATGTTGTGACTAATTTATCTAATAATTTAGTTTCAGTTTTAGTAGAGACCATTTGCGTACATTACAATGAATGCTGTATTTTAAGTTGGAATGCTCAATGTTATTATTTAACGAATTTTCAGTTCACATACTAATGAATTTTTAAGAGAATGTCAAGGTGCCGCGCTGTTGGAAAGCGATCCTAATCGAGGCAGGTCGCGATTGAATGATCGTGAGCGTCGTCAAGCAGCGCTTCCAATCCTGGTCTTTAGCATCGATATGGTCAGTTCAGACTGCACAGTTGTCGAACATTGAACTGATATTGACAATTTCAGGTAGAACAGTTCTACTCGCGCCATTTTCAGGACCGCGAAGATGGTTTAATACGACTAAGAGATTTTCTTTCGGGTGAAAGTGGTGACTTCACTGCCAGTGCCAATAAGATTGCCAGAAGTGCAGCACTCCTCTTACACCGAGCTGTCCGAGATGCAGTCTATTCTGTTTTCAGTCAAGCGGCCGAAACAGTTCGGGTGTTGTTTCTTGAGTTTGTGCCCGGCAGAGTGTCACCGAATGAGGTGGCTCGTTGTGTTGATAGACTCCTACCTGAACTGCTGACAAAAAGTGGTGATCCGTCCGCTCGTATCAACAACTTAGCCCAACATACAATTCTCAGCATTGCAGCTTGTCCGGAAGTTCGCGAACAGAATCTGATAGCCCCAGCTCTATCTCGAACAGTTGGATCCGGAACTCATCCTAGACTGGCCTTAAGCCGAATGCAAATGTTGGAGCAGCTAGTCCTGAGCCAGGGAATCAGCGCTGACAAACAAAGCGGCTTAACATGTCGAGCTTTGTCCGAGTGTGGATGCTCGGGCATACATCATCCCGCTGAGCCTGTACGAAAAGTGGCCGAACGCGTCCTCCTCCTTGTCTACAAAGTCAATCCTAGACTGGTGCGAAAACAATTACCGCCCGACGACGATATTACACGACGAAATCTTCTCTATCGACAATTATTCACCGAATTCGATAAACTCGACATTCAACGTAAAAAGGAAATGCTCGACGCGAACAAGGAGGGCAGTACTACTAATGGCGGTAATCTTGCGTCACCATCTTCCAATAGAAACGAGAAACAGAACTTTTCACCGAACGAGCTTAAATCGAAAAATAATCGAACCAACTTCAGTTTCCAATCATCACGAACTAAAGACTTGTCGCAATCGAGTCCGATGCGACGATCCGAAACACGAATTCTGAAAAGCAAAAGTGGCACTTTGATTGGTGATAATGAAAATGGTAGTAATGGGCCAGGTGCTTATAATGGAAAACAGGAGTACAATGAAAAACTGAAACAATCAATGAATTTACAAGATTCGCAGAAAAGTTCAAATTCGAATTCGGAATCGCTTGAGGAAACCGTCGAGACTGTGTAAGCTTTATTTTTTATCATAATATTAAAATGTATGTGTTGTTTTGGGTTTTAAATATCGATTTACTTCTAAACGTAAATAATTGAGTATAAGGCTAGAGTTAGCGTGTCGATAGTTTCCGAATTATGTTATCGCTACACTCTTGTTATTTTCTAGTATAAATTATGAGATGGGCCACTGCCACACTGAGCCAGTTCAGTTCAGCTGACTCATTTTACTGAGCCGCTATCTGAGAGCCATTCAAAAAAGTCATGGCATGGTATGACTAATATAATCTCATGCAAGGAGCGATAGCATTTGCTGTTCCGTGTACAATCCCATATTACAATTTGGTGTCAGAAATCGTTTTGCTGAGTTGAAATTAGTATTTTTGCAGAATTGAGATGATCAATAGATGATGTAAAGGTGGTGGTATGATGATCTAGCTCTAAGCGTATCCAAGCTGTGCTATAAGTGCTACTGACAATCATTTATCAGGTCTCTGCTCAATTCTGTACGATGCAAAAGCATCTTAAAAATTACGACAGTAATTTAAATTATACTAAAATACTATTATAAAAATATCTTCTAAAATACTATTTAAATTCAGTTAAAACCTTGCATCTTTATTTTTAGACGATGTCCATTTTGTGACTGGTCCGGACAAGGTGATCAAAGTGTGCTCGATAAACATTTCTGGAAAATCTGTCCATTCCTTACGAAATGTCCGCAATGCAGTCAAGTTCTTGAAGTTGCAGCACTCAATTATCATTTAACCAGTATATATACATCTAACACATAGCATATGATTTTGTTTTTGTTTAATTTGTTGTTTTTCATTCATTTTAGATGAATGTGATGCCATGGCGAATTATGTGTCCTGCGAACGATGCACCGAATCTGTTCATAAAAGCTTATACGAACTACATCTCATGGAAGATTATTGTCGAGGTTAGTGTGTGTTTTTGATTTAAACTTAAATTTGATTCTTTTTTTATTTTTGCATATTATGTGTTACCATGTTGTTCAAAGAATGGTTTAATTTTTTTTTATTTATTATAAATAGCGATCCAAATTTAGTTTCAAATTTTTATCATATGTATTAACATACATGGTGATCCAAATTGAGATTGACAAGTGGCTTGTCAACAATTCGTAGTTCCTGAAGGAAAAAACTATGTTGCATGAACATAAAGTACAAGCATGGAAACTATGTATGATAGAATATATGTGGGTTTTTGCGTCTCGATCAAGAGCTGTTTTAGGGTAGGCTACAATAAAAACAACAACTGAGGTAGGATTGTTGTTGTTTTCAATGCTACCGACCCTAACCAGCTTTTGATCAAGGCACACAAAAAAACGCACCCTAAATGCTCTTCTCAGGCATGACACTATCTTTTTTATTGAAATTTCCTATGATATTTTGGTGCAAATGGAGCTATATCTTATCATCTTTTTTATCTTTTAGCTCTTGAATTGCTACTGACCTCTTAACATACAGTTTTCCTTTCAAATAACCTGAAAGAAATAAGTCCACCGGTGTCAAATCGCAAAATAGCGGTAACTTATTGGTATTATTATATTGAAACATAGTACAACCAATGAATTTAATTCAGGATAGATACATTTTTACATGAGCTGTATGGTAGGTGATGTGTACATATCGTTCTAATTCATACCATTCTATTCACTGCAGCAGTCCACACTATTTAACTTACCTCATATTCAAAGAAATGTGTTCTTCTATACACTGCTCTTGACATATCCCTCAAGGACCTACAAATAAACCGTTTCAATGAAATGCAAAGTTGTGGCTTTTTACATAATGACGAGGATGAAGTGGAAGCGATCCAGATGCTGTGATTCGTGTACCATCAACTTTTTGACGTTTTTCTTTAGCCCGTTGGTTGGTCCGGCAGGAAAGCTTCAAGTTAAGCTCAGTAGAAAATATACCACACTGTCTGTCGTTGAGTCTCTGTTCCTAGGGATGTTTCTCTCTGGCCTAATCCTTTCTGCTTGAGATCTAGATTTATTTCAACCACCTGGGACAGAGACAGTTGGGCAACAGCATAATTGGTCCGCTGAAACAGGCATACCCTGCACCATGATGGCCACGATTTCTCACAGCAATATAGTAAGATATTCTCCACTTTTATACTGAATTTTCACAGCGCGTTCAACGATCTGCGTCTTTGATTCACAGTCCGTTCGACGAGCTGGAGGTCTTTGATTCCCCAGAAAATGTGAGTCCATGAGGACAATTAGAGTATCAGCGATTTCCACATTCTTTCAGGGGCCTTGGGTTCCGTTTGGCTTTCAGATGACTTAACGCTAGACTAGCTGCAGAGCTAAGAGCACTGGTAAGGGTGCTAACTGCCTGATCCAGATCCTGGTAGGAATCAATACTCCCTAGAGGAAACTCTAGAGAGGATATGGCCAGGGGTTAGAATTTCATCCAGTCTATTATTTTCCTATTAAGTCTATTATTTTCCTATTAATTCCTCAGTTGAACTGCTGTCATCCACATTAAGGGGTTTGTCCATAGTTAAACTGCTCCAAATAATCTTTTTTTTAAACAGCTACCAAAAAAAACTATTCAAGAGATCGATTTGAAATTTTACATACATCTTTATTGAAGTTCAAAGTTAATATTTTCATTGAAAAAAATTATTAGAAAACAAAATGGCGACCGTCCCAATGGATCGCCGCAGCACCGCCGAAAAAAAAGCAAATTGCGCCTCGTAAATTCCTGGACAAAATAAGCATCTGTGAACAAACTACCAATAATATTTCATGCACGGGCATAAATTTAGAGCCCCAAAGCGATTAAAAAAAATTTGGTATACTTTGGAACATTGGTTATCCAGTTTTTCGCGTTTTTTCAATCAAAAAAATGTTTCCAAATCGTCAAAAATTTTTTTCTAAATTTAGGCCCGTGCAGTTCTTTATACTCAAAACTAATGAAATATTTTTGGTCGCCATTTGGCTTTCTAATAATTTTTTCCAATAAAAATGTCAACTTTGAACTTCAATAAAGATGTATGTAAAATTTGAAATCGATATCATGAATAGTTTTTTTTTTTTTGGTAGCTGTTTAAAAAAAAAGTTCATTTGGAGCAGTTTAACAGTGGACTAACCCCTTAAAAGACATGTAAATAACATCTAAAAAAGCAACGTTTCGGATGAACATGTTGCGAGCCAAAATAAATTTAAAAAAAAGTATCTTCTCAACCATTTATGTTGAAGTTGCCCCACACTTTATGATGAGCGTTAGAGTTAGCTCCAAGAATAAAAGCAAACCTCTTTGATCAAAATAAGCTTTTTCCCTATCTTAGACAAGCGAAGGGGCAAGACAGCTGTTGCAGCTTTGGAATGTCGAAGATTATTTTAAAGCATCTTCACCATTACCAATCGGGGATGAGTTTAGGTCTTCCTCGGACATTATAGCTGCCTCAACCGCTTTCTTTGCCTCCAGAGTTAAAAGGTCTAGACAGCCACCCAACTCAGTGATAGTTCCAACACTAACCCTATCAACGAAAAGGACATCTGCACCCGGTTTGTCCTCAGATGCCACTCCTAAAAGAACGACGGTGCCATCCCTGGAAGACTTCTGTGCTGCTTGAGTTTATTGCTTCAGGTTATGCTTAATTACTTCAGAATTCTTCAATCCAAAGCCCTTAGTCCAATCATCCCTGTACAAGTGGAGAAACAATTTCTCAACCCCGTACCTAATAATTCCTTTTCTGGCCTCTAGCACCGGTACGGCCCCTTCATTTAGAATGAAAAGAACTTCCCGTCGGTTCTCCAATTTTACCATTTTAGAAAGATCAACATAAAAAAGAGCTCCTGATGATATCCAGAATTTTCTGCTCTCGGAATCGAAACAGGGAATTCAAGTCAACTGTAGATTTTGTCCTTCGGCACGTCTTGTAATTTGGCGCCTGGCCAAAGTTTCCTCTGTGCGGCGATCACCTACTTGTAAAAGTCAGCCGGGCGTTGACCCTCACACGCTTCACAGTGTAACTTCCTTACACTAGCTCGCGTCATTCACTGTTGCTGGAGGACACGAAATGGTTCTCTGCAGTTTACAACAGACGCTGGGCATAGCCTGTCTTATTTTTAACCAATTTCCTACCGAGATTATTCCATCTTTTTTTGCTTGCATCTATTAGAGCCCAAATGATGCGCTCTTTAGCAATCTCGTTGAAAGACAGTTTTAGCCCTGGAGCGGTCGCCATTCTTTTAGGCTTCTTAAAAATTTAGCTGCCTTGATTCTTTTGCTCAGCCGACCTTTATCATTTCTGAGCAGAATCTACGAGATTTCGTGGGAGCGAGTGGTCTCTAATAATACGAATTACCGAATTAAATGAATTATAACTGCCGCACTTGAAAACGATTACGTCCGGAATGTTACAAACACCAGTCCAAACGCGATAGATCAAGAAAATCGCGAAGCAAGAATAATCCTAATGACAAATGAGGTCGTTGTAAAGATGGAGAGTCTGGCATTATCCAGGTTGTACCAAATGTACGTGACCTAACATACATTTAAGCTCTAAAGTTTCTCAAATTTTAAATAACCGTGCCAGCCAATGCAAGCCGCTTTATTTTCTAGCCTCAATTCGAATCACCGGGTATTATTATTGTGTTATCCTCCCAGTTGATCCTGAATTTTTTTAAAAGTTTTCCCCTCCTTTTTCGGTCAATGTTTTGCTATTTTTTTTTATTTATTTATTAGTTTTCCTATTCAACTTGAATATTTTGATGCAGAGACAAGAAAGTATAGTATTCATCTTCATTAAAAATCATGGTTTGATTATAATTTAAATACAATTTTCTGAGTTCTATTTATCAAGATTTCGAAAACAAATTTTTTAAGATTTATTTTCACCTTCAGAAGCTCAATATATTTTGATTTCTCGACAGCTATCGATCTGCCCCTCTTCTCTCTCTCTCTCTCTATTGTTTTTCCTCTCGGTAAACACTGGAGAACAGGATTGAATGCTATCGATAGATCACCACTTGTCAAGAACTTTAAATATATTTAATTTCGAAAAATGTGATGGCCTTCAAATCAAAAACTCGAAATTGTTTTCTTCTTGCAATTTTTGTTTTCCAGAAATCCGAACTGGTGCAGCCAAATGTCCACTCTGTCATGATGAAGTTCATCTGCCATTGGACGGTGGTTGGAAGCTACATCTGATGAGTAGTTCCGGTTGTTCGGGTAATACACGTCGAAAAACAAAAACCTAAATCAATTTTCGTATTTAACAAACCGTGCAGTTTTTTATATAAAACATTTCACACTAATCTTTAAATTTAATGTTACACGCTGAAATGAATGAAAAATACGAAATGAAAAAAAAAACTGAAAAATCTATTAAACTGCTGTCACTTGCCTTTTTTAAACCTAAAAAAAATTAAAATAAAAAATAGAACACTTTAAATGTCGATAGGGAAATGTGCAATTCCACGAATATTTTAATATCACAAACACACACACTCAACAAAAACCACGAATATTAATTAAATAAATGAAAAATTAAGAACTTAATAAAAATCGTAAAAAAGTTTATCCTAAAGCTTCGAAATATTTCAAAATAAAATAACATCTAATGAGAAATATTAAAGACACAGTCGAACTGTAAAATATTGTACTGAAATCGTACTTAGTTAATGATTAATTTTTTCTAACGACTTTTATATATTGTTGCTAATTAGCTTTTTAAATTAAGCTTTTGCATACGGTTGCAATCTGGTATTGTAAACTTTTTGAAAAGAAACTAATTTTATTAATTGCAATGCAAAAGATATATGCTTCGACAGCGATAGATAAGACAATTTAGATTGATTTTTCGAAACAAATACTAGATACGTCTAGCTCACAGAATAAGATGACAGATACGGGACAGACGAAATTGTCTGGCAATACACTACTAGACTTTGTTTACTATTTTTTAAATAAATGATTGATTTGAAGACTTGCTTTCCAATTTTTGGATAAGTTAATTTGTTGGGGGGAATTTTAGTTAAGCATTTTGTTAAACGGTAGATTATTATTGAAATGTTGAAGAAATAAGTTTAATCTGAATGAAATAGATATGGAAATATATTTTGATTCTGTTTGTACTGATGAAGTTCTTTCCCTGCGGTTTACTGCCATGGCTAAATATGACTGTGGAAGTTTCATTGGATCAATTGTTGAAACAAAAATGATGTCAACTTTATCAACAATCAACGTAGAGTAGAATAGCAAAAAGATATACTAAAACTATAAGTACTTTTGAAGATACCGCAGTTTCAAAATAGCATCTCCAATATGGTGCGCTCAATCACAAAAACGGACAGTCGGCCCACCAATGAGCTAGGAGTAATCTTAGAAGTTGCAAGTGAGAGAGTGAGATTTTCGCTCTTATTGTGAATAGTTTAGGATCCCCCATACTAAAAAGAGTTGCGAAATACACAAAGCTGTGTTTTAATCTTACTTGATCTGATGCACCATTCGTAAAATGAAAAACTAATTTCTGCCCAGTAGTATTCAAGGTTCTTCGCCACTTTAAGCGGGTATTTGCTCGATGCAAATAAGAGCATATCGTCGGCATATTGAAGAAATTGAGCTTGAGGTTGACTCGCTGGAATCAGATGGTTAACACATTCCCTGTCCTGAACAAAACAACGAAATTGCTCCGCATGTTCAAATTATTTTTTGCTGAAATTTGTTCTTATATAATTCTATAAACACCCCAAGCATAGAAAAATATTGATAGACAAAATAGAAGTAGGTAATTCTTACCTGAAACACATATGGTTCAGGAGCGTACACAGATAGTCGCTGAACGCTCTTGAACCATATGTGATTCAGGTAAATGTTTTGGTTTTTCTCAATACAAGTTGTAGGTGTCCGCTGAACCACATATGGCTCATAAACGTAGCTGTGCATTCCAAAAGCTCGTTTCCTGAGCCACATGTGGTTCAGCGGACAGGGAACGTGTTAACGTAGCGGTGAATGTGGTATAAAGAATTGGTCCAGAGATAGAACCTGGTGGCACTGCTGATATCACAAATCCGTTCAGAGAATCTGCTCCATCGGCGCTGACATAGTATTGCCTGTTAGTAAACAAGCTTGCAGCGTGTAGTCTCCGAGAATCTAAACTTGATCAGCTTAAACAAAATGCCTTTGCGTAATGCGGAGTCGAAAGCCTTCTCAACATCTAAAGCACACACTGCTATTTAGTATGTTTTAGTCATTCAAGTGAGACGCAATTTGATCATGCCAGTACGGGATGGAACAAGCGGAGCGGCATTCGGCTGGGATTAAAATTTTGATACAAACAAGTCTGCTTGATAATCAGCGTGGCGTCTAGAAACATTTTCAATTGTCATCGCTATCTCCTGGCTTGCCATAAAGCAGATCGATTTCCTTAAACATGTCGGGGCCTGGTCGAATGTCGGCCATTTTCAGTCGAATTTTCTTCGGACTTTTCTTTCTAAGTTTTTCGTCCCACAAACATATCCTACCGGAACGTCTATGTTGCTTCACGGTAAAACGATCAGATACACTAGCATGCGCCCAGCAGTGTGGAGGAACAATACTGCTGTGTAGGTCATCCGACAGGAGAAAGAAATCTATTGTTGAGCTACTTTTTGGTCTAATTGTTGAATTCGAAGTAACTACTTGCAAATGAACGGTAGGATTCACTGCAGCCAATGGAACATAACTGTGCCGTTTCCATTCGACACGAAATCTCTCCATTGTGGATGTCTCGTGTTCAAATCGCCACCGATAAGCGAATATTTTTATTGAGCTAATGACTCCAAAATTTTGCAACAGACTTGACTTTGACGAACTACATCGACTGTACACAGATACAAGAAAAATTCGCCTGAGATCCCTCGTTTTGCGCACCGCATCAAAAATGATGCAGTATTTAAGATCGGAAATCACAACGGGCACCATGTCCAGATTACTCCTGAACCCGGAATGCTGAGCCACCATTTTGATTTTCAAATACAGTGACGAACCCTCTTAAGCTGACCTTATGGAATTCCCAGAGTCTGGTCGCTGTTATGATTACAAGATCCAATTTCAATTCAACTTCAGGTCAGGGTACTGCGCCACTAGCTCAGAATGTATACCCGCTAGTTGAGTGCCCATGTGCAGACCGCGGGTGAAAAGTATCTTAAGTTTTTCTGGAGCTGCAGTGTAGGTCGTTTCGTTTCGACCACTGGTTCCAATCAGTTCGAAGACCTTTTTGTGATCTTCTAAGGAGCAGTGGCGGCTCGTCAGGGTGGGCCCGGCCCGCCTGGCCCACCCTGACGAGCCACCACTGGGCCCGCTCGACACAAAAACACTATTATAAGGTATACGCGGATACAAACAAGAAATATCTACTTTACTTTAACTCAGTGGCGCCTCGTCAGGGTGGGCCAGGCAGGCCGGGCCCACCCTGACGAGCCGCCACTGCTAAGGAGGAACACAGAATGAATGATCTAACACTCAATATGTTTTTAATCTGTACTCAAATCATTGAGCGTGAAGCTCAGGGATGAACTTCGGAATGAATAAATGGGATTCCGTCATATTTAGTAACGGAAAAATTTAAATTCAACTTTCCAGGCCTAGCTCTTTTTATAATCAGCTGATCAACAATAGAATCTCAGGCCGGATCTTTATACATATACGAAGTTTACACTCTGGTTAGGAACTAACTCCCTACGCTTTGGCTGCGAGATTAGCGTAGGATCAATTGACTTCTTTATGTAGCATCCAATAATCCTTTCGAAAATCTTTTGGAAGACAAAGTCAAAACATATTGGACGATATTATTCAAGTATGACGTGCGAAACTTTCATTGCTTTGATAATAAATACAACTCTTGTTTCCCTCCAGCTGATGGGAACATAAGAGAAGCACAAGTACACGAGATATATATATATATATATATATATATATATATATATATATATATATATATATATATATATATATATATATATATATACATATACATATATATATATATATATATATATATATATATATATATATATATATATATATATATATATATATATATATATATATATATATATATATATATATATATATATATATATATATATATATATATATATATATATATATATATATATATATATATATATATATATATATATATATATATATGTTAGTTCCAGCCGAGATAGCGTTACTTCTATAGACTGCTGGATGTCAGCGGGGAGAACGCTATCGCTAGGTATGAAGCAATCCGTTTTTTATTTCTTGGAATGAAGTGAAGCGTATTCCGATCAGGGCAGTTTACATCAATCGAAACAAATAGTAGTCGTTAGAAACAAGCTCTGACCTATGAGATGAGAGAGGTAGAACTTTTCATGCGACAATTTTCTGGATAATCTGGTTGCGCAGCATGTGGCCGAGTACTGTTGTGATGGAAAATCGTGTCTGTCTTTCCATTCTGGCGGTTTCTCTTCTATTGCTACGTTCATTTTGATTGTTGTCGGAAGCGGTTTTCACTAATGATTTCATTAGTGAAGCTCATAACACACCACACCCTTGATTTTCCGCTTTGGTGTCGATTTTGTTCGTTAGCTGTGCTTAGCATAGAATTTTTTGCTGTTTAGGCTATCGTAGTAAATCCTCTAATTTTCATGGCCAGTGGCAATACTATGCGAAGATTTCTATTTGCATTTTCTTGCTTATGCCTAGTACTATACTCTTCGCGAAACGAATTCAACGGTCAAATCCCATACAAAAAGAGCTTTTCAATTCGTCAGTAAAGCTCTTTTGTATGGGACTTGACCGTTGAATTCGTTTCACGAAGAGTATAGTACTAGGCATTATGAAGAATTGTGATGGCCTTCAGACATAAGGTATATTCGTGTACTCCATGCATTCCCACGAACTCGTTTTTGTACGCTGTTTCACTAAAAACTGAAAATTTCCTCTCTTTCATGAAAGACTATGAGATTTCAGTCGGTTCTGAGATAGTGATAGATCCTGAAAAGTATCAAACGGTGTCGCGCGAAGATATATTTTCCAATGTGCGCGGCAAGGAAAATGCTTTTTTGTGCAATGTTGCTATGAACGTCGAATATTTTTGTGGCGATACTTCGTTACCGCTAAGGATGACTTTATAATTACTATCGTTCTCTCAAAAACAGACAACTGACACTGTTGGTTCTCACTTTAAAGGAAATGCTATGAAAGCTTTTTGTACTTTTCATGAATTTCCTCCAACACTTGATGCAGGATGTTTCAGCCAATGAACGCGACTGAAAGTACGCGAATAGACCTTATGAAATGGCTTGTCGAGTCTCACTTCCAAGTTCGTCCTGAGTTAGACACGAACATTGATCCAATAACGCCTCTAATTCAGCGTCTTCAAACGTTTCTGGACTTTCTGGCACAGAGCTGGCTGGCGGTATTCATATACCAAAATTGAATGACTCCGAAGTGACCAAACTAGATTTTTTATAGAAGTCGAATATTTTTTATTGAAACTTAAACATACATATAGTGTATATTCTACTCAAGAGTATCCTTCACATGCAACCTCGAATGAAAATCGAAAATTCGTTTGCAGATAAACTCCTTATCACATTCGCCACATTTATACTTCTTTTGAATTTGATCTCCTGTGACATATCTCCTCCGTTGTTTTTCATCATTATTCCCCATCAGAAGTGGATCATCTTCCTGCCTATCCTCAATTATTCCAGACTGAGTTGAATCATTGTTCGGTCCGTTGTCATCATTCTCCTGGCACTGTAATGAGCTCCCTTTTGTTTCATTTGAATGCTTAACGCCATGTGCTTTTAGCGCGTCCAGGCTAAAAAACGTCTTTGGACACTCTTCACATTTGAACGAGCGTTTTCCCCGATGGGTGTTCATATGTATTTCTAATATTGCTTTCGATTTGCAAAATTTCCCACAGTGTCCACAACCATATTTAAATCGATTTTTATTTTTGAGTGTTTTGCGATATGCTCTTGAAGAACTTGTGCATTTTGAAGCATTCTAGGACATTTGGACATTTTTTCGATGTGAACACTATCAATGTGTCTTTTAAGAAGCGATCTGCATATGAAAACTTTGTCGCATCTAGTGCACCGGAAGTCTTGAGTTACATGAATCTTGGCATGCCTATGTAGTGATGATGATTTCTTAAATACTGCGTAACATTTGTTGCATTTGTACGGCCGTGTACCGTTTATTGTGTTCATATGTAAGTATTCGACATGATTTTTTAGCGCATCGTTGTTTGCAAAGACCTTGTTGCAAAGCGGGCACACTTTTTGACTATGTATTATCATGTGAGCATTCAAAATACTTCTATAGTTAAATGTTTTTGAGAAGATTCGACAAATTTCGGGAAGTTTTTTAACATCTTGATGTCGTCTTCTTACGTGCCCTTGTAACAATTTTTGGGCTGTGTATCGTTTAGCGCAAATCGAACAACGGAATGTCACGGTAGACAAATGCTGTTTTGCCTGAAATTTAATCGGTTCATATACAAGATAATTAATTGTATTCATTTACCTGATTGCTCTGATTTTTCACATTTCCATTCTCGCTTAATTTACCCCTATCCAAATAGCTTCCATGAAGAGTTGGCTGACCCGGTTCATCCCAGATTTCTTCCAGAAATTCTATATCGGCGATTTCCACGTCCGATTTTATTATGTGGTTTGCAGCATTCGAAATTGGAAAGTCATCCATTTCTCTAGATTATTTAGGGATTGATCCTTCGCGGACTGTAAGACACTGTTTAGCTAATTATCGTCCTCAACTGTCAAATGCAATTTTGGGCTGGAAAAACGAAAGAAGAGTGCATGCGCACACTGAACGTTTTGTTCTGCTTTTGGAAAGTTCATAAAACAACAACACATTTGCAGAATGCAACCACAACTGACAGCCAGCAAGTGCAGTCTGTTGACCATTTCAGACTCTAAAAATTTCACAATATCTATTGTTTTTTCCACAATATTCGGCTGTTTATTGGTTTGTAGTGAAAGATGTATCAACAACCAATGAGAAATAAGGTGGAAAATGTTTTCCATATTCTCATCAGTAAATAGTTTTTTTTACATGATACAGCAATCGGTTAAATTAGGAATGCGGTTACTTCTTGTTAGCGGGAAGTAATATGATTGGTTGATGAAATATATCTGCACCATGGATAAGGTCTGCACACTGCAAATACGTTTGACAGTCAACAAACAATAGTGAGCTGTTATCGGAGTTGCTGACTATTGAACTTGTTGAACCATAGTCAAAATGAGTGATTTGCCTCCTATAAGCTGTGAAATTTCAGCGATTAAGATAGAATTCGAAGTTTCGAAACAAAATTACAAGAACAAACCTGGGAGGGGTTCAGTCAGATCACTAATATTGTTGGCGCTTCTTCAGATAGTGCAACACTATGTGAAGTGAAAAATGAGAATCATCCCATTCAAGTAAGACAATACAGTTAATATAGATTTCCCAAACACTCAATAAATCATTAAATTTTAGACCAAATATCGCGAGCATAAAATGGCATTTCGATGTCCCAAGTGCCTTATGCACTTCGGTAAACGGAAACTACTTCAAAGTCATGTCCGAAGAGATCACCAGGATTTGTGCAAAAAAGTTAATTTTTGTCGGATTTGTTCGAAGTCCTTTAGTTTGAAAAGTCTTCTAAGCATTCACATGAACAGTCATAGTGAAAAAGCATGTCCGTTGTGCAATGATATATTGGCAAGCAGCGAAGCACTTAGAAATCACGTTGCATCTATGCATGCAGACCAAATCAAATTTATTTGTCCTGTATGCTTCCAAGTTTCATCAGACAGTCAGGATCATAATGTTCACGTATGTAATCATTCATATCGAAGTCGCTACAAATGCAACGAATGTTTAAAATGTTATGCTAGCTTTGGGGGCTTGGAACGTCATAGCAGAAAACACTTGGGAATGATCGATGGAAACGATTGCATCAAATATAAATGCTTAGTCTGTTCGAAAATCTTCCCTTACGAAAAACTTTTGCGTTTTCATATGGAAAGTCACATCGATGCTAGATTGTACAAATGCAACCAGTGCCCGAAAAAGTTTGATACTCTCCGTAACTTGTGTCATCATCAAACAAAGCATATTCTCGCTATTGACCACCGAAAACCTACGCCAGTGTCAGTAGTTTCTATCGTCATCGTAAAAAGCATTCACACTTGAATTGTGAGCAATGTTCCAAGAAGAATCATCAAAAAGGTCACTTGGAAACATTCGCAGCCTGCACTCATAAAAATCACGAATGCTCGCTTTGCTCAAAAACATACCGTTTCAAGCGAGATCTTAATTATCACATGAACACCCACACCGGTGCCCGGCCCTTAAAGTGCGAAAACTGTCCATATTTTATATTTTTCATCCACAAGCAAATCGATCAAATGCTCGATCTTCTCAAAGACTTATTGCTCTAAACAGGATCTAGCTATTCACATGAACCATCATTCCGAAGAACGGTCTTTTGCGTGCGACCAGTGTCCGAAAAGATATGCTAGTCTTCGAAGTCTACAAACAACAAGTCTACAAACGTAAACATTCAAAGCCAATCAGAGAACGTAATCAGTCCAAATTTGAATGCTCTTTCTGCCCAAAAGCGTACAGGGACAAGAGGAGTTTGAATTTTCACATGAACAGATATACGGGCGCTTGTATTTGCAAGGTACATACGACTCCGACGTCACACGAAAAGAAGGCATGACATGGATATCACGTACTCGTGCGAAAAGTGTGCAAGAACTTTTCGGGATCCCGATGTTTTCCGAAATCATGTTGAAAACCATGGAAAAATAAAAACAAATAATCAGCATTCGAAACATATTTGCACAGTTTGCAAGACACCTCACAATTCCAAAGCCACCTTGAGAGCTCACATGAATCTCCAGCATCCTGTTAAGTGCGAAATGTGAGACGAGCATCCTTTTAAGTGCGAAATGTGCCCCAAGGTATTTCTTAGTGAAGTTCCGCTTCAAAATCATACTTTGTGGCATTCATATGAGAAGAAATATGAGTGTACAATATGTGACAAGAAATTCTTTTGGGACTGGCAAAGACTTAGATATGAGAATCTACATTCAAACGCTGCGAAACCTTTCAAGTGCGAAATGTGCATGAAATATTTATTGTCAAAGGAGCAATTGATTAGTCATGTAAAAAGCTAGAAGTGTCGTAGAGTCAACCTTAATAAACAGGATACTAATTGCACCAGGACGAGTCAGCAAAAGTTACAGGAGAGCAATATTGGAGAAGGTGCGGGATCACCGAACGCTCCGGAAAGGTATAAATGTAGTGAATGCAATAAGGAGTTTATTTCCAAACGAAATGTAGTTTTTCACTCAAGCAAACATCAACAGGAATTTGCTTCATGAGGAAGAATTCATTATGTAAATTAGAATCTAAATAATATAATAAGTGGTTCGGTTTATTGATAAAAAATATTGTTTCTCTTGGACACCAGATTGTATTAAATGATCGTATTCACATAACAGTAATAAATAATTAATCAGATTGCGTCTTCTGAAACGCATACACAGGACAAAACTACAATATTTTCATATGTTTGTGTGGCGTGGCTATGGGGCAGCGATATTGAAAAATGGACGCTTCAACTTTAACTAAAAATTATCTTAAAGCATCGTTAAATTGTTAAAACAATTATTTATCGGGCTACTCTTATTATGTTTAGGGAAATCGAGATGGGAAATGAATGGATTACGAGCGTATTCGTCGAGTTTTTAAAGGTGTATTTAGAGATACCAGAGGAATATTTTTATTTTTTATTTTATTTTATTCATTAACCAAGCAAGGTACAAGTTACATAAACAATACAAAACAAAATAGAAAATCGAAAACTTAATATGAGTATATAAAAGTAATACGAAAAGAAATTTAAATAAATCAAATAATTAACAAATAAATCAATAATAATAAATAAATAACGAATATATAAAACATTGACAAATAGCTTAACATAAGGAGTTGCGGATGGCTTGGAAAAGGGAAGATTTGAAGGATAATTTTGAGACCGTTGGAGAATATAGATTACTTATGCTATTGAATATCCTGCAGCATCTATTAATCGACTCATTAGCTGCGTAAGTAGTGGAATGTGGATATTCCTTAAGAAAACTAGAGGACCTGGTGCTCCTTACAGGGTTATTTAACACCATTTTATTATTGAGGATTCCAGCAAATGGAAGCATATTCGAGAATGGAGCGTACAAGTGAGATGTATAAGGATATTGTGACCCACAGGTTACGAAATTCCTTCGCATGCCTTTTGATGAAGCCTAACTGTTTGTTTGCACGGGAAAGCATCTTATCATAATGCAAGGTGAAGCGGAGTCTCTCATCCAAGATAACACCAAGATCAACAATGTTTTCAACTCGAGCTAACAAATTATTGCCGAGGAAGTACGTATTGTGTGAGACGGTGTATTTTCGGGAAAAACTTATAACTTGGCACTTAGCAATGTTGAGAGAGAGCTTGTTTTCATTGCACCAATGATCAAGTGAATCAAGTTTAGATTGGAGAAAGAGTGCATCGGATTTAGATTTAATGATGTGATAGACTTTGAGATCGTCGGCATAAAGGAAATGAGGTATATTTGCTAGGACTTCAGATAGGTCAGAAATGAATATATTAAAAAGAAGTGGGCCAAGATGGCTACCTTGTGGTACACCAGAGCTAGCAGAGATATTTTTCGATAAGAGTCCTTGAAACTTTACCAGTTGTGTTCGATTTCGAAGGTAGGAAGTCAGCCAGCTAAGCAAAGATCCGGCAATTCCGAATTTCTGGAGTTTTAGAATTAAGGTAGGGTGGTCAACTCTGTCAAAAACTTTACTAAAGTCTGTATAGACTGCGTCAATTTGGCATCCTTTCTCCATTTTACACAGCACGTCTGAGATTAGGACTGTCAAATTTGTGGTAGTTGAGCGACCTTTTCTAAAACCATGTTGTTGCTCGTTCAGACGGGAGTCAACAAGTGGAGAAAGTTTATCGTACACAATCTTTTCAAAAAGTTTCGGAATTGAAGATAAGATAGCAATGCCCCTATAATTTCCGATACAGCGTCTATCACCATTTTTGAATATGGGTGTGACATATGAAAGTTTCCAGCAACATGGGAAAACTCCAGACGAAAGTGATCTGTTGAAAAAAATATGAAAGGGAGTTATAAACTGCTCCACACAAGAGCTTTTCATAGAAAGCTTCATGCAAGTGCGTATACAAGTGGCCATCGTAAGCGCATGAATGTACTGCCCTACGACTGTAGGGTCACGACTGCTCTTGGATATTCTTTTATTTTCTTAATATATATGAATAATAAACATTGTTTTTCGAACTTCAACTTGGAGTAAAAAATCACGCCAAGGTCATTGAAACTAGCAACAGCATTGAGAGGGACGCACACCAGTTAGCCAAAGCAACCAAATCGTTCTGCAATATGGAACAGACACCAGCAGATACAATCACTCTGAACATTTTAATCAGCTTCCAAAAGACAGGGTGAGTTAAAGAGGGAAGGAACATTATTAATAAACAAAAGGAACAATAAAATGTCAAGAATGGATCCTTGCGGAACTGCTGAAGTAGGAAAAAAGGGCATGGAAGAGCAAGAGTTAGCAGTAACAACACAAGAGCGATCACAAACGTAGGAAGAGAATCAAGAAAATAGGACACCGGAGGGAGAAGAATATCATCGTTCACAGAATCCAAAGCTTTTGCAAAGTCTGTATAAAGGACATCTACTTGCTTTTACTAATCGAATGCAGAAGCAACGGTGTCTGTAAACGACAATAAGTTTGTAACCGTTGACTTATAGATGGCAAACCACCAGCTTTGTAGATGGTTGAGATGCACCGAAACTAGCGCTTGCGTCAAGAGACATAATTAATGATTCGATTTCCAAAGGATTACTAAAAAAGAAGAAAGGGTACAAAAAGTTGCTGGGAAAAAATTGATGGCGAAAAGTTACTGTGACGGGAGGTGAAAGAACCAACAACACAAGTTAATAACATAAAGAATTATAATAATATAAACAATTACTTGATGTGCAGGTATTATTTCCACACAAAATTAATCGATTTTCATAACAATACCGAAAATTGGACATGTTTTAACTGCACAAAAAATATTGCACAAATATACAAGAACGCGCTTCGAAAGCAATGCATAATGAGTAGCCAGATAAAAAAAAATGGTCCAAAGACTGGTTCTAAAGGAAGAGAGAGGCGCATAGGAGAGGAGAAGAATATTTATATTTTACATTTAACATTTTGAACTACTTATATTCCAATTACCATTATCATCCTCGCCGGTGATTTCAACGTGCATAACGTCCAGTGGTTCAGGCACTCAGACACGTTGAGCTTTTTAGCGAGTCGTTCAATTTGGAGCAATTAGTAGATTGTGCAACAAGAATTCCCGACATATCTGGGCATAATGCAAATCTTTTAGATTTATTTCTAACTTCGCACCCAGATAAATATTCGATCTCAGTTTCTGCACCTCTTGGCAACTCGGACCACAATTTGATTTCGGCCCAATTTAACATCCCTTCTCTGATTTAACATCCCTTCTCTGACACTAATCAGTTTCCTACCAAACGACTGGTCTGGCATTATGGCAAGGCTGACTGGACTGCGTTTAAAAAATATATCAGAGAGGTCAATTGGTCCGATGTTTTGCAACAAAGAACGTCGAATACATAGCTTCCACCATAACTGACATCATATGGTATGGAATATACACTTTTATTCCGCATGCCTTCAAGAACACTAAGCCAACCACCACCTCATGGTTTAGTTACGAATGCCAAGAGGCTATTCGCACTAAGGAGGCGGCATTCCGAAATTATAAGGTATCTCCGTCTCAGGAATCAAAACTCCTTTACAAGACTGCTCGCAATACCTGTACATCGACTATCAGAAGAGTTAAATTCCAGTTTGATCAAAATATTAAACAGAAGGTCCTTGCAAGCCAGAAAGGAAGCAAAGGCTTCTGGTCGCTTGTGAAAAGGACTAAGAACAACTCCATTTCCTCCGTGCCATCTCTTCTTCATGGTGGTAACGTACTTTCTGAGTCACTGGACAAAGCTAATCTTTTCGCTGAGATTTTTGCTACAAACTCTTACTTACCACCTTCATCACTGAGTCCTCCTACTCCTCCAATGTGCATTTTCAAGCAACGGCCTCTATTTTTCCGCACAAGAGAGGTATTGAAAATACTCGCCAAGCTTGACGTTTCCTGCCGGTCCTGATGGTATTTCGCCCCTCGTACTAAAGTGCTGCGCATCTGCCTTGGCTAAACCTCTGCGCAAACTATTTTACCTGTCATATTCGACTGGAATATTTCCTTCCGCATGGAAGCGTGGACACGTTCAGCCCATACCTAAAAAATGGGGAGGCCTGTGATCCCTCTAAATGTCGCCCTATTTCAATCGTTTCGAGTCTGTCTAAGGTATTCGAATCTCTCGTAAACTCAAAATTAATGAAATACCTTGAGTTGAACCATCTTATCAACGACCGCCAGTATGGTTTCCGTTCTAGGCACTCCACTGGGGACTTACTTACAGTTCTCACTGAGAGATGGAACCGTTGTCTCCATAATTTTGGTGAAGCAATGGTCGTTTCTCTTGATATTTCGAAGGCCTTTGCAAGAGTCTGGCACCCTGCCCTATTAGCCAAGCTTCATGCATTTGGTCTTCACCCCGTCCTTGTCAAGTGGATTGAAAGTCTCCTCGTTGATCGTTCCTATCAAGTTGCTCTGGATGGACACAAATCTTGTGTCCACACCACCAATGCCAGGGTTTCGCAAGGTACTGTTCTTTCACCAACTCTCTTTCTTTTATTCATAAATGACCTCCACTTTCAATCCGATTCATAGTTTTGCCGATGACAGCACCCTTGACTTCGCATACTCTTTTGACAGAGTAGCAGACTCTCGTGGAAATGCTACTTCTGTTAGTAGAGATCGCATGTTTGCATCGCTAAACAGGGACCTATTAAACATTATCGCTTGGGGCTCAGCGAACCGTGCTGTGTTTAATGCGTCCAAAACTAAATGCAGTCGTCTTTCACTCAAGCCTTACCCTCCTCCTACTAGCCACTCTATTTCCGTTGATGGTGTGAGTATTTCCGAATCACCTCCGCTGAACCTATTAGGATTTAACATCTGCAGCAAACTAAGCTGGCCCATCATATTTTTCAAATTGCGAAAAATGCCATGAAATGCTTAGGATTCCTTCATAGAGGCAAGAAATACTTTACACCATCAGACATAGCGCACATCTACAAGACTCTCGTAAGACCAAGACTTGAGTATAACTCCCATATATGGATTGGGGCAGGCCGCACTGCTTTAGCGGAACTAGACAAAGTCCAACGCAAAGCTTTCAAGCTTATTGGCGATGAAACTTTTACTTCACATATTGAATCCCTTGAGCACCGACGTAATGTGGGTTGCCTTTCTCTTCTTTATCGCTATTATTATGGTCTTTGCTCTAATGAAATATCAAGTCTGCTCCCTTGTAGAGCTCCTCCTATGCGCAACACTCGAGCCTCCCAACGCGCTCACTCTCATACCTTTTCGATCAGTGCCAGTCGCACCGTCAAATTTCACGATTCTTTCTTATCTAGGACAATACGATTATGGAACAGTCTACCATCTACTGTTTTCCCCGTCAACTATGAGCCACAATTTTTCAAGCGAATCGTGCATCGCTATCTCCTGCAAACTCAACCCTTCCTTTCTCCCCTTCCTTAAATGTCCTTCCACCAAGGCTGTGCTATAGCATAATAGGGCATCCCCTGAGCTTTGGCATCATCATAGAAAAAAAACTCCAATTGCATCATTACATGTTCCTTACCAAAGTAAAATTTTATTCTCAAATAATATCCAATTAATCTGAAGAATGAAAATTCAGACGAGAATCACTAATTTTTTATATGTATATATATATATATATATATATATATATATATATATATATATATATATATTTATATATATATATATATATATATATATATATATATATATATATACTTTTATATATATATACATATATATATATATATATATATATATATATATATATATATATATATATATATATATATATATATATATATATATATTTATATATATATATATATATATATATATATATGTATATATATATATATGTATATATATATATATGTATATATATATATAAAAGTATATATATATATATATATATATATATATATATATATATATATATATATATATATATTTATATATATATATATATATATATATATATATATATATATATATATATATGTATATATATATAAGTATATATATATATATATATACTTATATATATACACACATATATATATATATATATATATATATATATATATATATATATATATATTAGTTTATTCCTTATTTCACGTTTCATTTCATATATAAATTATTTAGTTTCGGTAAAAGAATATTGAAGCTTGAATATTCTTATCAGATTTACGCAGAACATTTTTATAGAATATTCCGCGCCAAGCCCCTTCACACAAAACGAGCCATTCATCTACGCCCCGAACAATTTGTCAGAATATTCGTAGATTTTCATAGTATGTGTAAAAATTTGGTAAAATGAAGACAGTCTGTTTGCTTTATTGCAACTCAAAGGTTTGTATCATGTTTGATAGTCAGCTGTTGCTTCTTGACGGACTGCGGCGATTGCCGAAGATGGAGTGTGGCATATAAGATGAGAGTCTTGGGTGAATTATCCTCCTATTCCAGCAGTATTTTTCCCATAAAAGAAGATATAGAAATCGGCGAAACGCAACTGCAAAGGCAGATTTTTAATGAAAGCGAAGTGAAACAAAATGATGGTCAAAGTGCTAATTCTGAGGAACATAGTGGAATTCTAATTGGTCAATGCCACGATGTAAGTAGCGCGCCTCTTCTTCTTCAGCACGTAATTTTTCTAAGGAAATAAAATTTCAGGCAGAAGATAATCAAATGGGATTAAAACATTATGAAACGAATTCGATTAAGAAAGAAGCCTACAATTGCAGTTCATCTCCAACACATGACGTTATTAAAACAACAGCAAAGAGGTCGTTTACGATCCAAGATGCACTGGGAAACCACAAAAGGACTCAGCACTTAGTTCAAAGCCATCGACCCTCGAATACAAGTCACATATGTTCAGTTTGTGCGAAATCATTCTGGACTAAGGGTCAGCTTGATGTGCATATGAACCATCATACTGGCAGTCGTCCGTATGCATGCACAATATGTTCAAAATCATTTTGGTCGCCTTATGCCCTACACAGGCACATTGAGGCACATTCCAAATTCAAATGCACGTTATGTGAAAAGTCTTACAGCTCAGATTGCACACTGGAAAGTCACATGAATTTGCATCGTGGTGAACGTCCTTTCAGGTGCAAAATCTGCTCCAAGTCATTTGCGAGTGAACAAACACTCTCGTTTCACAATAAAATACATTTTGATGGCAAGAAATTTGAGTGCACGGTTTGTAATGACAAATTTCTTTCCAGTTGGCTCTGTCGAAGGCACGAGAAAATACACAAAAATGATCGTTTCAAATATCAATGTGACATTTGTAAATCGTATTTCAAATGCGCGGATCAATACCGCAGCCATTTAGAAGATAAGTGCAGAGGACGAACTGCTGGAAAGCCATTGCAGTTTCAATGTACTAAGTGCCATGAAGCTTTCGCAACAATTGAGATTTTCGATCAGCACCAAAATCAAATCCATCCCGTTTTAAGAAAGAGACACATATGCTCAGTTTGTGCGAAAGTATACAGGTATAAGAAAAAGCTTAAATTACACATGAACACTCATACTGGTAATCGGCCTTATGCATGCCCAATGTGTCCAAAATCATTCACCCAGCCCCAAGGCTTAAACAAGCACAAATTGATTCACGATGAAAAGTACAAAAGAAATGCACAAGCATCCCAAGACGTCCAAGAAAATGAGAAAAGTGAAAAACAGGTTCAAGGTCAAAATCAAATTGAAAATATTAAAATTGATGAAAAACCACAGAAGGCTGTTGCCTTTGAGAAGAAGTACAAATGTGACGAATGTAACAAGAAATTTTTCTGCAAAAGAAATTTAAATTTCCATATGAGATTGCATGCGAAAATTTAGATACTGATTTTTAGATAAAGATAAATAAATAATTTGAATTTGATAAAATTTATTTATCGTATTTGCTTGTCCTGGTTGGAAATTAGAATTGTCAATTAACTCATGAAAACCTTCTAACGTCGCTACGATATTGATAAATTAGATCCACAAGTATATGCTCCAAGTAATCGTCAATGCTTTCATTACGACCTCTGTAATAAGTTCAAATCTCAAGGGTATTTCTTATCCCACTAACTGAATGGTAGTAAAGAAAATAAATATTTTATTATTATAATTATTTTTGTCAATACAATTTGAAAATTCAAGCTGTACAGACTAGTGTCTTTACAAACTACATTGATCAAAATCTATTTCGTACTGTGTTCAATTTGTAACAGTTCGTAGAGTAAATGCACAAAGAAAACATTCAAGGAAAAAAAACTGTGTATATGAATATGCTTAAATCTACTTAAGCGCTACTAATCCTAGGATCTAAATTTGCATCAAGCAAGAATGTTTGATGAGGCAAATCCCAGAAGAGGGTTTGTGAAAAGTAATTGATCAGTGAATTCACAGGGACAGGAGTTGTTGTTGTTTTCAATGCGTCTTTTATGGATAGGGGGAGCAAAAAACTCCTATTGTCACAATAGGTGCGTTTTTGCACCGATACAGAACAGAATAGAACTATGCAGCAAAAATAACGATTTAGTATAAAACAGCAGTGCATTCGCTAAGACTGACATATGTTGCTGTATTTGCCGTGGTAGCACAAAACAGATGAAAATATAGGCAGAAAATAACGAGTATACACTACCACAATCGATAAAAAATAGAAAAACAACTAACAGAAAACTACTTTTAACTTTCTACACATTATGAGGGTTTTGTCTAATTTCCTAGCTACCAAAACATTCAACATAACCATGAAAAACCCAAAGCCAGCTCACAGCAAGAAAGACAATAGGTCTGTTCGCGTACCTCAATCTACATATTATAATAGGTGCGTTTTTTTGCTCCCCTTATCCATGACAGAACAATGTTAACCAGTGCAGACGCATTGGCAACAACAACAACTCATGTTATGGATTGGGGGAGTTGTTGTTTCCAATGCGTCTGCACTTATTAGCTTTGTTCTGTTATAGATAGGGGGAGCAAAAAACACGCCAATAAGACAAAACATAACGATAGGGGACTATAACCTTGAAAACGTAGACAACTTCGTGTACCTAGGGACGAACCTCTCGAAGGATGGGAATGAGCTTGACGAAGTCAAACGACGGATTCAATTAGCCAATAAGACATTCTTTTCGGTGCTTCCCACTTTAAAATCTCGATGCGTACACAGGAATACGAAGCTTCGCATCTACAAAACAATGATTAGACCTGTTCTATGCTACGGAAGCGAAACCTGGACACTGACCCAGGCGTCTGAAAAAGCATTTAATACGTTCGAGAGAAGGGTATTGCGAAGGATCCTCGGTCCAATACGGGAAGACGATGGATGGCGAATCAGATACAACAACGAGTTGTATACCATATATGACGACCCGGAAGTCTCTACCGTCATACGACTCCAAAAACTACAATGGGCTGGCCACGTCGAACGAATGAGCGACAATCGAATCCCCAAACGATCTCTCAAGGGGCGAGCGAGCGGAGCCAGGCCAGTCGGTAAGCCGCGCAAGCGCTGGGAGGATTCTATAGATGCTGACAGCAGATCACCTTTGGGAGCACCGAACTGGAGGACGCGATCACTGAACCGAGACGAATGGAGGCGATTCGGGCTGTAGTGCCCCGATGATGATGTTGATAGCAGTTATTCCGGAATCTTGGACAGCCCGACTGTCGAATAGCAAGCATCAGAAAGTAGCTATTTCGTGACATTGGACAGCCAGAGCGGCTGAAATAGTAGCTAATAGCTGCTGTAGCAAGAATATTGAACACACTCCCGGTATAGGAATTACATAGTCTACCGCATTGACAATATTCTAATACAGTAGCCCTGCACATAGCAGAAGCCTATCACTCGCATTGGGTATGGCAAAATATGTAGCAGTATGCAATAGAACCAGTAATGAATTTTACAAAGAGATTCATAAAGGTATTTGGACTGGGACAAATCCGAGTGGTTTGGCATTTCCGTTACATAAAGAAGATGAGCCTTCAGTTTCGGCTCAAACACTTAATATTTTTATGTTTTTTGGGCATTTATATTTCAGTTT
>OX376375.1:63104463-63147659 GCA_947369275.1 Nemotelus nigrinus
ACTAAACCATTCACAGCCCCTAACATCAGTTCCAAAGCAGTCTCATCCCCGTACAAGAATTTTATTCAGAGAATTAAAAGAAAAATTTCCCCAAAGCAAAAAGTCCCTCTTAAATTACCAAACACTAGAAAAAGCAATCGTGCTTTCCGAATACTGTTGCCAAAAAATCATCTGATCTCGTTAACACCGTCTCTAAACCCGTGCAATACCCTAATTTTGTTCGTGGCGAAGTTCAAACTTCCTCCATTACCCCTGGTATAATAGTTACTGCCAATCCTTCGTATGAACCAGTGACAACTGCGCCTAAGTTCCTGGACCCACTAGTGCCGCCTATAGTTAAAGCCACAATCAACTCCAGTGCTGATCTCGAAAGCAGGTATCTGCTTTCTCGGATAAGGGATAAGAAAATCTATGAAAACGTTTGCCTCTACCTTGCATACATGCACAAAGCCACTGTTTCTGCTTGTTTCGAGGGTAAAACGAAGATTCATCTGAAAGTCATGATTCAACAGGAAGGTCTTCCCATAGATTTTCAGGCTCTTCATACTGTTTTT
Organism: Nemotelus nigrinus; assembly: GCA_947369275.1. NCBI lineage: Eukaryota > Metazoa > Arthropoda > Insecta > Diptera > Stratiomyidae > Nemotelus > Nemotelus nigrinus. Next base: position 63,105,018 of record OX376375.1, read on the forward strand.
GTTCGGTATCATGAGCAACTTGGCATAAAAGCTGACCAAGTGAAAAAAGAGCTAAGCACCTTTGCCTCACATGTCTCAGCTAAGTGTATTTCCTCCCTTCAAAAATCAAGGAATGATTTTAAAAACTATCATTCCTAATAAGAAGTTTTCGTTGAACAGCCTCAAACTTTTTTACCACAACTGTGGTGGTATGAGAGGCAAACTGAATAGACTCTTTCTTGACTCAAAATCTTGCCAATTTAATGTACTGACGTTCACGGAAACCTGGTTAAACAGTTCGCACATAAACGCAGAAATATTAGATGGTAACTGGACTATTTACAGGAAGGACCGAAACTATCTTTCTACTGGCCAAACTCGAGGTGGTGGTGTTTTAGTAGCAGTTCGTAACTCGCTATCAAGCGAACTAGTCGAAAGCAGCTCACATAATCTCTTCGATCATAAGATTATTCGCATTTCCTGGTCCAAAGGTTGCATTTAGATCGGAATATTCTACATTCCACCCAGTTCAAACGAAGCCGTTTATAATGATGTATGCATAGTGATTTCTACCCTAGTTTCATCTCTTAATGAGGAGGATAAAATTATAATTCTCGGTGATTTCAATCGCCCAAATTTAAAATTTAAGGTTGGTGAAACTGATAATAATCTCATTCCTTTCAATCTTCTTGACTGCAGTGATTTCAATCTAGTTAGTACATTATATGGCAATGATTTGCAGAAAATAGCTCCGACACCTAACCAAAATGGAAATTGGTTAGACCTCATATTTACTAATAGCTACGACGATGTAGTGGCTAACTCAACTGTCGATGCAGAAAACTTTTTTGGCAACACCCTTCACCACTCTGCGTTCATAGTTGAGTTGTTATCTACATCTGATATGTTCACTTCCCAATCTTACAATAACTCTATTGTATATGACTTTCGCAATGCTGATTATAAGAGCATTACAGATTGTCTTCTCAGAGTCGACTGGGCTAGTAATTTTTCAACGCTAGAATTAGATGACGCTGTATCGTTATTCTATGAGTTGGTTTTTGACGCCGTTGAAAAGTTCACCCCAAAGATCAAGAGAAAACACAAAATATCTGAACCATGGCTTGATAGTAATCTAAGGTATTTGCGGAACCAAAGAAATAAACTTTACAAAGTAATTACAACCAGCACTGATGTCAGAGATGATATCAAGGATAAGCATAATGATTTAGCTTAAGAATTCCTGACGAAATCCCGTGAAGCGTATGAGCATTATGTTAATATCATGGGCGAAAATATAATTCATGATCCTAAAAAGTTTTTTGATTTCGTGAACACCAAACGGAAAACTTCGGGCTACCCTACTTCGATGTACAAAAACAACTTTTGTTTGTCATGCCCTCACGAAGTTTGTGACCTGTTCGCTGAGAATTTCCAGGAAGTATTTTGTTCATCTATAAGTTTGTCTAACATTCTTTTCTCTCAAACATTCCCACCAAATATCATCTGTGAAATGTATTTAACTAGAGAGGAGATTGCAAAGGCCATCAAAGATCTTAATGTCAACAAGGGCCCTGGTCCTGATTTGCTACCACCTAGTTTCATACTCGAATGCATGGAGTCGCTTATCTTACCCGTGTATTTAATTTTCAACAAATCACTTTCTTGTGGGGTTTTCCCCTCCTTCTGGAAATCATCCCATCTGACCCCGATTTTTAAATGTGTTGATAGGCGGTCAATTGATAATTACAGAGGTATTGCAATACTATCAGCATTGCCTAAACTATTTGAAAAAATTGTCTGTGATAAGCATAGGCGGGCCGTGGCCTAAAATCTGGCAGGGTCCAGGGACTGAAAGGTTCAAAACATGCGATGATTTTGTTTTTGATTGTACACGTACTGTTCATGAAACTTATATAATTTACTAATACATTATATTTTTGTTGATTTATTCTTTGTTATTTGCTAATGCATAATGCATTATCAAATAAACTTCTTGTCTGTGAATACGTATGAGCTACTACCACATGAATATAATTTGAAGGGTAGGTATGAACTACTCATGAATGATCAATGGCCGCTAAGAAAGAAAGCTTGTATGAATTATACGGGAATAGAATGGAAATAATTCAAAATGTAAGAATATTTGTTCGTTTAGAAGCTAAATATATTTCAACTTATACTTGAAGAAGAGGATACTTAGTTTCAAAATATCTTGAAAGAAATTGGAATATATTAAGCTTAGAAGGAAGAAATTGATCTCTTGCTTCAAACATTTGTTACCTAGAAAAAGCGAAAATAATTTGGCAAGATGAAAAATGCTGTATCTTACTCTTTTCGAGCCATTTGGTTTGCAGAAATATCTTTGTAGCCCTAACTGCGTGTCCGAGGCTAGATGAAACAGCAAAACCTTTGAAACTAGTGCTTTTTGCTGTTTTCCGTTTTCGCGATCCTCTGGCAAATGTGAGATCCAGACAGTTCTTTTCTGCGAATGATTTCATTTTTTCCCAAACTACATACAAGTCTTCTCGCTCACTTAGTATGTTTTAACTGTTCATAAGATTTATCCCATCCCTAAGAGTTGCATTTTTAGTTTGGAAATATGTGCTTAACATGTTCGTTATAAAAAGAACTTAGTGAAAGATGAAAAGATTTACTACAAATTTAGGATTACTGATTGAATGAAAGATCCCCAATGAATAAACTGAATCGTATTTTCCCTCATTTATTTCTTTTTCTAAAGCCTCTTCCATAGCCCCATAGCTATCGATCACATATTTGCAATTGTGAAATCTCGTTGACTTACGAGTCGAGCTTAAACTTCTCATTCCATTCCTTGTGTTTAGACCAACTGCCTCTTTAAGCTGCTTTAACAATTCGTGTTGTGATGGCTTCGAAAAGTGTAGGTAAAGGGATTCGATGGCATTGAAAAAGGATGTACACGTTTCGATTGTGAAAAATGTGTCAGTCACAACCAGGATAATTTTATGAGCTAGACAGTGTACAAATGTGGCTGCAGGGTGTTTCATCTTAATTTAGATTTGTACACCATTTTTTTGTCCTGACATGACACTAGCACCATCATAAGACTGCCCAACAACAGGCATTTCGCTAAGTCCGTAGCTGTTTAACAGGCTCAAAATTATATCTACTAAATACGAGGCATTTCCAGCTCCTGCACAGTCTACAAAGCTTGAGAACCTTTCTTCGACTGCTAGCGCTTTAGCAAATCTGCCAACCATGGAGAGTTGTTCCTTTTCTGGACCCTTGCTTCGTTTGCCATAATGGATATCAGTCCGCAATCTTTTATTTCAGCTGTATTGTCCTCGCGAACGATTTCAGCAATTATTTTCATCAATTCATTTTGTGTTTTGCCACTAAAGTAGTTCGCAACTTCGTTTTTAAAATTATTTTCAAAAGTTGAATCATGCTTTGCGAAAAATGCACAAATTTCCAAAAAAAATCACGGTTATCGTTGGCACTACTTTCATCATATCCTCTGAAAGCACGTCTTTGGCGACTGAGACACGTCGTAAGGTCGATAACCTTTTCCAAATAATTTTGGTTCATCTTGACAATATTCCAAGGCTGTTCTAGCACCAAATCATTTACTGTCTTCCAAGTACTATTAGAGTTTTCACATTGTGCATGAATTTTACTATCTGGATAATTTATCCGGATCGGGAAGTTTGGTCGAGCTGAAATTTTGGTGTATTTTGGCAACAATGGAAATTCTATGGAAAATTTCGCATTGTGATAACTTCACACTGAGTCATCAGATCATCACAAAATTTACAAGACTCATCAATGGGCATAAAAAATAAGTTTCTGTCGTTTTTAAATAATGTCTGGGTAACCTTGTAGCTACCATAAGTACGTAAACACAAATCTTTCACACGGCTGTTAGAATAAAATGCAAATTATTGATGAATTTGATACTAGATTTATCCAGTCAAATCTAAACTTGTAAAATTCCCAATCGCACAAAAATCTATTCAGAGTGCTCAACCGGGATTCTATTGACTTTGGCGATTTTATCCTGCCACTAGGACGCGCTCTGTCTGCAAGAATCCGATTGAACTTAGGCCAATCAGTGTTTCTTCGGTTTCTTCTTTCCACCACGGGTGTTAGATCCGTGGCTAAAGAGAACACCAAGTAGCAATTATCAGAGAGTGAATCCTCATCTGATACATTCCATCCAGTCATTGATCCAACTATTCCAGATGAACATAGCGATACATCAATGACCGCCCTTCTGTTTGGGGCGACAAATGTGGGAGTAGTCCCAGTGTTTAAAATCATCAGCCCGGCAGAAGTAATAAAATCAAAGAGACTGTTACCCCTAGCGTTACACTTGTTGCTGCCCCAGCTGGTATGCTGGGAGTTGGCATCGCAGCCCACCGCAAGTGCCAGTCTCTCCGATTCAGCGTACAAGACCAGGTCCTTTAACTCCTGTATCGGCGGCGGGAGTAAGGAGTCAAAGGGAAAGTTAGCTGAGGCGACTATTATGAGCTTAAGCCTACCATTTTCTCGATATTGTACGACGACCGCTAACAGGTCCGGGCTTGAAATCTGTCTGAGCATGGTGGCATCAAGCAGATTGGAAGCCAGAGCACAAGTCCTCGGCCGTATTGATCTTTCATCATAAAAAATTTTGGCCCCCGTGGTTGGACTGAGTCCATAGATCCTACCGCCTCGAACCCACGGTTCCTGTACAAGTGCAATGTAGGGGGAAGCTTGCAGTTTTGTCAATTTTTCGCTCAATAGATAGGACGAAGTTGATCTGGACAAATCTTATACCTTCAGGCATAGAAACGTCTGGAGTTGATGTCTTTTGATCCCTTTGCAGGGACCCTTAGACAATGTCTGCGTGACCTCAGTGAAAGAAACTCTATAGGAGAGAATTTCCACTGGATCTCTGCGTTTCGCCCTGGAGATCTGTCCATAGACAGTCCCAAAAGTTGGTGCCTCACCACTTCCTGATTTGGTTAAATTTAACCGCATACAAGAAGTAGCTCAGCACCATCCGCTACCTGTCTCTTAGCATCGAGAAACTTCTCTGGTCAAGTACGATCACCAGGTTGTATAGAATAAATCGACATATCGGCATATATAGAATAAACTTGTAGAATAATCGGTATGTATAGAATAAACTTGTAGAGATAAATTTTAGAAATTTGAAATTTAATTATGGCTAGTACACCTTCTTGTAAATAGTTAGTAGCTAGATATTCGAATACCTTTGATATGGTCGAAAGAATGCAGCAAATCTATTTTACGAAAAACTCATTTTTTAATAATACTGATTTGTTTATTTTTTTAAATTTAATCTTTATAATATTTATTTAATCTTGAAAAATAATCGGTTTCTTCTCTACATCTATGCAATTTGTAAATGCGATCTCAAATGGAAATTTAAATTTCGTTTGCATATAAACTCCTTCTTACATTCGTCACATTTGTACTTCTTTTCGAACGCATCATTCTCCTGTGATTGCTCATCATTTTGAATGTTTTTGATTTCATTTTGAACTAGTGTTTCACACTTCTTATTTTCTCGAATATAATCGGACTCTTGGCAATTTCTATTGCACTTATCTTTACCTTTGTGTGGAATGCGATTCTTAATGATTGCGAATGATTCATTATCACCCTTGGAACATTGAAATGGCTTATTCAGAGCATATCCTTTGCACTTATTGTCTTTCAAATGGCTGCCGTACTGATTCTCCAATCTAAAATACATTTTACATTTTTCACATTGATAATTCATACGGCTGTTTGTATGCGTTTTCTCGTGCACACGGCGATCCGAATTGAGTGTGTATTTTTTATTGCATAACGTGCACTCATATTTTCTCTCATCCGAATGCTTTTTAATGTGTGTTCTAAGTGAATCGGGGTGCGTAAACGATTTGGGACATATTTCGCATTTGAAAGGACGTTCGCCACGATGAAAATACATGTGACTATTCAGACCGATTTTCGATCGGTAAGACTTTTCACAAAGCGTACATTTAAATCTGCCATGAGTCTTTCCTTCTGCGCTTAAGTTGTGAGTTAACTTGTGCCAGCGTAAGTTGCCGGGACAGGCGAACCGTTTTGGACAAATTGGGCATGTATAAGGCCGACTACCAGTGTGAGAGTTCATATGTATATTAAGCAAGTACTTATGCTTGTATGTTTTCGTGCAAATCAAGCATATGTGATTGTTTTTCGGGGGTGGATGGAATTTGGCTTTGTGTTGGTTTAGGAGCTCAATGCTTATGAATGATTCATTTTCACACTTGGAACATTCAAATGGCTTTTCTAAAGCATGTCCTTTGCATTTATTGTCTTCCAAATGACTGCGGTGCTGATCCTCCAATCTAAAATACTTTTTACATTTTGCACACTGATATTTTAATTGGCTATTTGTGTGCGTCTTCTCGTGCCTACGCCGCTTGCTATTGCCTGTAAATTTTTGATTGCATAACGTGCACTCACTTACCCCATCATCTGCATGCAGTTTTTTGTGTGACCACAGTGCATCTGGGCTCGTAAATGTCTTAGGACAGGTTTCGCACTTGAAAGGACGTTCGCCTCCATGCATATTCATGTGACAATTCAGTTGGCTCCTTGAACTACAAAGCTTTTCACAGAGTGTACATTTGAACTTTATGCGGTTTTTCACCTCTGCGCTTAGGTGAGTTGACATGTGCCTGCGTAGGTTACTGGGCCAGTTGAACGCCTTTGAACAAATTGTGCATATGTACGGTCGATTGCCAGTATGAACGTTCATATGCACGCGAAGCTGAGCCTCATACCTATATGCTTTCGCACAAACTGAGCATGCATGATTTTTTCTTCGAGGTTCATGAATGGCTATGGTTCTAGGACATATTGCGCTTGCATACGGCGGATTGCCAGTATGAAAATTCATATGCACTTCAAGCCTTGAACTCGTCATGAATAATTTCGCGCAAATCGAGCATGTATGATTATTTTTCAAGGACGGCCTAATATCATGTTTTCGAGCTGAACTGCTGGAATCATCTGATCGTAAGTTGCACTCGTATGGTTGCTCCCTAAGCCCTTCACAATCGTTTAATTTGGTTTGATTATCTTCTGTCTGAAATACGATTTGTATAGAAATTATATACTAAGCAGAGAAAGGACGTGTAATTACTTCATGACATAGTCCATTTACCACTTCACTCTCTTTTCCGGTTTTAACACTATGGTTAACATGTGTCACTTCAACTCCATCGAAAATCTGTTCTAGTAATTGCGGTTCGCTAATATCAACTTCCCCCTTTATAGATATAATTTTTTTGCATGCAAAGGATAAATCATCCGAAACACTCATTTTAGCAGGACAACACAAATTTACAACACACTTAAGGACAACACAGCAACGTGCTTATAGACGCGCAGTTACGACACGATGATTCCCGTGTGGTCAATTCCAGAGAAGGGCCGTTCTTCGGAGAAAAACAAATCACTTTGCAGTTCGCGAGCTACAACGGCTACAACCATAGATATGAAAGAATATGGATACGAAATGGCTATGCGTGTACCCGTAGGTGAATGCGCCTTTTTTAATACACGCACAACACTGCTCTCTCACAAAAATTCCGCTCAGTGCACCCCTTTCTACCGCACTCACAACCGAAAAGCCTTAATGCTGTGTCTTAATACTGGGAACAGCAGATCGGTGTAAAAGCGTGCAACGGGCAACACGGAAAGAAACGTCAACGTCAGTTTGGTTTGTGTCGGGGACTGAGAGCATTGACTTTCAGTCAAAATTTTTCAAATAAAATTTAGAAATTTTTCGGTGAATTCGATGGAAACGTACATCTATGTTTGTGCGCGATCATTTGTGTCGGTTTCGCGAGTAAATTAGCGGTAAAAAGTTATAAAATAGTGCGATAATGAAGTGCCGCGTTACAGGCTGCAAAAGTAGCTACCGAAGTGCTTCGCAGGGGATATCGTATTTCGGGTAAGTAAAATAAACCTTTGGCAACAATTTCGTATAGTTTTTGTGTTAAATCATAATGAATTTCATTGACAAAAAGTATTTTAATCTCCACTCGCCGGTTTTGGTAAAGAAATGTCAAACGACTTTAAAAATGGCGATCTCTTGTGGTTTTTTCACATAGCTTTGCCATATGAACTGTGTAGGACACACACAAGTACCTCCTTCTCACACCAGTAAGCAGAAAGTCGAAAATTGGCACATTTCTCTCGGCCGATTTCGAATCCATTCTCTCTTATATCTGTGGCTACAACCTTCTATTACAAGAGACAATACGCGAATGAACCGAATCAACCGAATGAACCACAAAACAAAAAACAGCTGACTGTCAAATTTAATTGGTTTTCATGTTTTCATCAACGAACTAGAACAAGGGTGGGCGGCAAACCTAATACTGGTATGATCGACATACATTTTTTTGATTTATGCGCGATCGACCTCGAAAAATGGGTTAAATTAAAAACAAATAAAAATTTAATTAAGGTCTGTATTGATATTAATATATTAAATATATTGTATTACTACTCTGTGCAATGTACTTTATTAATAAATATTTTAGATTAATTTTTTTTCATCAAAAAGTATTGTAGAGTTAGGCTTGTAAGCACTGATGCACAATCGAATAGCTGCCGTTAAGTGGTCATCAGTCAGAGAACTCCTAAGTTGCGATTCGATGTTTTTCATTTGAGAAAACGTTGCTTCACATAGATAAATGGAAGCAAAAAATGCAAATATCCTCATTGCCACTAGGGAATCCAATCCCGGGATTAGAATCCCGGGATCCCGAACAGTTTTTAGTCCCTAAAATCCCGGGATTGATGTTTTATAATCCTGGGATTGATGATTTATAATCCCGGGACTATAAACCATCAATCCTAATTGAGATCCGGGATTTTAGTGGCTAAACACTGTTCGGGATCCCGGGATTGGATTCACTAATTGCCACCAATCTCAATAATGTATACTTTTTATGGTAATTAAATCCAAAAATAATTTTCATGTGCGCGTGCTATTGTTAAAATTTCTAACTCTAGATCCAATGAATTCAATTGTAAAGTATGAGCTAGATTTGGTGAAATATCCTCGTTATCGAATTCTCTAAAAGGAAATGAAATAAATTCAAAAATCGGTTGAAGGTTATTGAGATTTGCAATTCGTCTCTCGAATTCTTGTTTAAAATTTTCCAGTTTAGGACAATATTACATTCACCAGTAGGTTAGGTTAGGTTGTACCAGTTGGCACAAGGCCACACTTAGACATATTGGTCCATAGGGATCCCAGATAAATGGGCCAGGAGAAAAAAAAATTCAGTCCAAGCGACCATCGAAAACCACGGACTTTTTCGCGAACTGAAGGATGTCTTTCAGCTTTTGCATTTTACATTAAACAGTAAGTTTAATATGTTTTTCTAAATATGGAAAATATTTAAAAATTTTGCCTAATGAATTGTGAAGCAAAAGGTTTTAATTTTACTTAAAAAACATTTACCGAATTTAACAAGTCAACAATATTTTCCTTTCCCTTGTAATTGTAAATCAAGCAAGCTGTAACGGTCCATAAAATCCGTAAAAAATGCTTATTTCTTTACCCATACTGCATTTTCCAATTGTTCATGTTTTTCTCCCAATGTGTCCAAAAATGCAATAACTTCAGGCAAAAGATTTAGAAATCTTTGCAAAAAGCTTCCTCAGCTAAGCCATCTAAAGCTTAGTACTGTTTTCGATTTCACGTTAAATTTTCATGCAAATTTTTACGTGAAATTTATTTCGGGGAAAATTTAGCTTGAAAATAAGCTAGAATTGTACTCACTTGCTTGGAACATGCTTTCGCTTTGAAAATGCAGATAGCTTTGGCACATGTCTCCAATCATTTCACGCCTATTTAGTATGTGCAGTTCATTCTTTAGGCTAGTACTGAGTTAATCGTCAAGCTAAATTTTGACATGTCTCCATTATCTGGTCATTCTTTCGAGCGAAAATTTTGAAAATGAGGAAAAGCGGAGACACTTATCATTTCTGACGGATAAAGGCTGGTACTGAGTTCGAGTTCACGTGAAATTTTGGCATGTCTCCATTAGACTACTGATACACTGCTGGTATACACATACCAGGTTATCGATACCTCGGTATTCATATATTGTGAGGGTGATACACTGCGTCTGCGTGGTGTTGTGTGACATCACCTGTCAAAAGTGAAAATTGTCAAATCAAGTGTGTAGCGCAAAGTGATATGGAATCACAAAAGCGATTATTGCAATTATTAGCAAGTTCGCTTCAATTACAGCTCCAAGCTGAGGCATTAGCTGTGGAAAGAAAACGCCTAAGTGAATTAGCGTGTCGTGCCCACCGTCGGAGTAAAATGTTTCGACGACGAGCTTTGATACTGTTGCTGAAAAAGCGCAGAGCCCGGCGTGTTTGGACAAGAGTAAATATAAAATCAATTCACACTTTGTATCGCAAACTAACAAAGCATTGTTTAGGTGGAGAGTTCAACCTTCTGGGAGGAATCTGTTCCCCTTTTTAGCAAAAAACAGTTATGACCACAACAGGCTTTAATAATTTTATCATATTTTCTTATTGCCATTTTGAACTGAACCAAACAAAACAAATTTGTCGCTCATTAACAAAATGCGGAGAAATAGTAATTGCCTTGAAAGAAACTGAATGAAAAATGAAGTAGCAAAATGAATATGCAAACATTATGGCGGTAAACCTTCATCATTATATTATTTTAAATTAAAAGCTAATAAAGTATTTGTGCTAGTATGTAGTTAAAAAATTTTTTTAGAATGCAGGCTGCGTCTACAGAAATTGAAACGTTTTATGAATATGAATTTGAAATCATCTTTCTATAGCGTAACCAGGAATTTAGCTGTAGCTAATAAGTGCAAGACGCCCACGTTCCTGACAGGTAAGAGGTATTAGACCTCTCGTTCGTTTCTAACAATGCAATGCACCTAGTGAAGAAGTGGAATGTCCTAACAGGGACTCCGTCTTCTGACCGTAGACACAAAGCCTTCGAACTAGTAATAGCGTAAAAAGGGTCAAGTACAGGCATCCAAAGTACGCGGTCTCGGAAGGCCATTCAAATTGCCTTATAGCGGGCCTTTGTGGCCTGCATTCGAATTACACCATAAAGATGAAATTAGAGGACACGATGGGTAAAGTCACCAGGACAATCTTCGAGCCTTACCAAGACAACTGTCCGAAAAAACTAGCTCCACCAAAACGGGGCTATCCTCGTGGAACAAGGAGTTAAAAATGGCTCCTCCATACACCCACAACAATTGCCGTTTCATTACGCGACAAAATAGTCTTTTTTTTTCTAATCCATTTTCATCCCGATATATGTCACTTTCAAAATGAAATCCTTCTGTGACATTTGTCAATGAATTGTACATACTGGAAAGTTTGGTTACAATACTCACCATTAGCTGGAAAATGGCTCTGCTGGCAGTAAAATCTTCGCTACACCGGGTAAAATTCAACCGGTATCTATACCGTCCAATGGCGTAGATACCCTGTATGTACCGCTTTGCCGAGCTGGTATTAGCTCAGAACTGGCTGATACACTGGTGGTATGCACGATACCATGGTATCAATACCAGCAGTGTGTCAGTAGTCTTATCTGGTCATTCTTTCGAGCGAAAATTTTGGCAATGGAGAAAAGCAGAGACAATGCTCATTTCTGACGGATAAAATGTCAAGAATTTCACTTTTCGATCGATTTTCTTATTGGAAAGACATTTGCACAAAATGTTTCGGCCAAATCTTTTAATTTAAATGTTTTTTGCTTGTTTACATTTTGGGCCTTTCATATTGCTTGTGTTTCATTCTCACTTGACAGAATTTGTTCAAGCTCCTCATTACTTAGTGGCTCGTCTCCACAGCTCGATAATTCTTGAGTGTCGGTTTGATCAACTGTTGTTAATCCTATTTGTCTGGCTAATTCAAGAATATCCTTTTCAATGGGTTCTTTATAAAATTCATTAGTTGTACTTGTGACACAATCATGCCATATTTTTCTCCACACCTTGTTCATATTTTCGGATGAAACTTCTAGCCATGATTCATTTATATTGCTGATTGCCTTTTGACATTGACATTTCATTGTTGTCCCCCGACACAGTAGCTTCAATTAATTGGTGAAATGTACGTAGCAAATAATAGGCTTTAAAGGATGCTATAACACTTTGATCCATTGGTTGAAGATTCGCGGTCGTATGAGAAGGCAAAAAAATCACCTTAATGGCATCATTGCTGAGATTTATGGGATGACTTGGAGCGTTATCTATGATTAGTAATGCTTTGTGAGAAAGATTATTGGCTTCCAAATATTTCTTTATTGTCGGTCAGAAATATTGATCAAACCAATCACGAAATATATTATAAGTAACCCAGGTCTTTTTGTTGGACCTCCAAATAACCGATAGATTTTGTCACATACATTTTTGAAAGCCCTTGGATTTTCTGATTGATAAACAGCAAGAGGTTTCAGTTTCAAATCACCTGATGCATTTCCTCCAAGAGCAAAGCAATCCTGGATTTTTCTGCCTTAAAGCCAGGAGCTCTTCTTTTTTCAATCGAAAGAAATGTTCTTGAGAGCATGCGTTTCCAACACAGGCCTGTCTCGTCAACATTAAACACCTGCTGTGCGCAATATCCTCCATTTTCAATAATATCATGTAAAGTGTTTGGAAAGATCTTCGCTGCGTCGAAGTCCGCACTAGCCGCTTCACCTGTTACTTTTACTTTGTGAATTTTATTTCTTTTCTTGAAGTTTTCAAACCATCCACTGCTGGCAACGAAAGTGTCTTCTCGATTCAAGCTTACTTGTTCGAATAAGCTTTTTACCTTCGCCTTAATAGTTAACGTACTCACCGGAATATTTTTATGATTCAGGTTTTTGATCCAAATAATCAACATTTCTTCCATTTTTTCCAATGCAGGGGCTCTTTTTTTGGTAATTATTGTACCACTTGTGGATGCCCCTGCTTTAGCTGATTCACTTATTTTTATTCTATTGCTGATAATGGTTCGAACAGTTATTGGGGGAAGTCCCATAGCACTTGCTATAACCGTCGATTTTTCACCTTCATCGAAACGTTTTAAAATTTCTATTTTCTTGCCAATAGTCACTGTTTTTCGTATTTTCTTCGGATATGGCTTCCCAGCAGAATGTTGTCGCTTGTCTCTATTCATTTGATTGCTATAAATATAAAACTCGAATTGTGCATAATGCAGTACAATATGTATATAGGTAGCCAAATAGAAGACATATGTAAATAGATAAATACATATTCAATTTTATCTGAATGCCATTACGTACCTTAGATAATTCAAAATACTGTTTGTACTTAGATATGTATGTACATATATGTATGTAATATAAAACAGCACAAAACGCGATCAATTATTAAAACACCAATCAAACACGAATTTCTTTCGAAATGTATGTACTAATGTAATGTAATATATATATATATATGCGTCTTAAATATGTATATACATTTATATGCGAAAATTTGTTTACAGTAAATATTTAATTGAATGTGCACTTAATAATATAATGTTGCAGGTTTCCCAAAGAAATGTATATAAAAATTGGAGCATAATATCTCGGAGCATTTTATGGTAAAGGATATTGTCCGGCTGTCCAGGAGTAGCTACAACACCGATAATGTTATTCCAATTTTGAATATAGCCGGTACAAGTGTAATAACGGTAATTGTTATCAAATTATTATTTTTATTTGTTTAGTGGCTTGAAACAAACATTTTTTTTTTACTGGCTGACAATCAGACCTTAATGGAAGGAGTCGAAAGTATTCATTTACCAACTACAATAACGGTAATTGTTTTCGAATTATTATTTTTATTGCCTTACTACCCTCAAACTGACATTAGGTCTGTTCGCGTACTTGAATCTATTATAATATATTAAAATAGATTCGCAGAAAGTCGTTTTTGTACTCTTGCTGCAAGCCAAATTTTGCAGCAAAAAGAAGCCAGCTGCCAAATTCTGTTACTGCTGCAGTTTGCTGAAGCACGCGAACAGACCTATTTGTTTACAGACTGATAATGAGAATTTGATGCAAGGAGTGGAAGGCGTAATTGCAATGCTATCTAGTGGAGAGTATTTACCCTCATTTGAAGAGACTGTAAGTAAAAACCATATTTGTGTCGTTGCATAATCTCGTATTTTAAGTTGAAACATTTTTAGCACAAAAAAGCTTGTTTACATATTAATAAAGTATAAGAGTTAAATGATGACAGGTGTATTTCTATATATTTCTCCCGCGAATATTACTTTATCCGTTATCAGATATTTATTTTTTCGTTTTTACTCGCAAATGCGTCATGGTTACTGACTAAATATGCAAATGTTACTGCATTTTTATTTAATGCTTCATTTGTTTAAAGATGCTTTGAAAGTTTGGTAAAACTCGACTACATCTTCTCCATAGCCATTATACAATTTTAACGATAGATGTTTGGCTGATATGTTTGTGTTTTTGTGGCTGTGAGCTTGTTTTTGGGAGGGTTATTTATTTGTAGGCTTGTTTCTTTTCAGTGTGTTGCCTTCTTGTGTTTTGTTTTGCATGTTTTTGTGCGTTATTCTTCCATTTTTGTTCCCTGCTCGTCCTCTTGTGGTAGCAGGGGCAAAAAATCGAATATAATATTATATACACGCAATATGTTTTCGAAATATAATACAGAACCATTAAAATCTGGAGATATAGATCAATTATTAAACAGAGTATCCTCTTTCTCAACGGCATGCCTACATTATCCGATTTTGGTTACGACTTGGAATATTTGTGAGTTTTATTTTCTATATTTAAGAGGACGCCAGTATCAAGGTTCACACCAAAATTCAGCTTTCCACTAATTTTTCCGAACTAACTTCTTACGCTGTGCCCATACCACAACGTAAGAAGCTAGTTCCTAACCAGCGTCAAAATGTAGAGAAAGATAAGTGAGTCAACTCCTTTTATTTTTCAAACAAACCACTTTGATCTTGAAATTGCGCTTCCATTTACGCAATGCATTATCTGTCAAAGAAGCTGAGTGTTGATATTTTTTGCGAATGTGAGCAACTAAAAATATAGCCTGAGTCACAGCGTAAAAAAATTAGTTCCTAGCCAGCGTGTTAACTTCGTATGTGTATACGGCCCAAAAATCCAGTGATCCGGCCTGAGATTGTATTGTTGATCAGACTGGAAAGTTGGATGAAATCGCATGGAATAGAAAGAGATGCAAGATAAGATTCGACAGCTACATAGGCTAGATTTTTCGTTGCTCACATACGGCTCACTCTCGCAAAAAATACCAACGCACTCTCAGGCTGCTTTGACAGATAATGCAAATGGAAGGAGCTGATTAGGAACTAACTTCTTACGCTGTGTTGTCGAACCTTACCTTGCATATCTTCCTGGCCCATGCGATTTCTTCCAACTTTTCAGGCTGATCAACAATACAATCTCAGGCCGGTTCACTGGATTTTTGGTCCTCAAGTGTATCGAGTATCATAAGAGAACGATTTGCAATAGTGTTTTCATCTCGCAGTCCCCTCTTCCTTAAAAAACCGGGCTTCGGGGGTATTAAAGCTCTAACTTGAAAGCTCATCGTATTTGCTGGATGTGATAGAGCCTTTTTACATGACTTCCCAAATTGCGATTTGGAATATACCCGATTCGATGAGCTTTTGGTAAATATCATTGTGTTTTTGTGTACACGATAGTTCTGTGTACGCACACGGACGTTTTCAATATGGCGGCTTCTGATTATTTCTGTTCACTTCGTCTAAACATGAGCATGCAAAGAGGTCTCCGATGTGGCGGCTTCTGACGAACGCTGTTCGCTTCGTGTCAGCACGTACGTGTAGTCAGATTTCTAATATGGCGGCTGACGGGCGGTATTCATATCGTGCGAGCATGTACATGCAGGCAGATTTCTCCTAGCGACTTCTGGTGATTGGTGTTCATTTCGTATGGGCGTTCCCATGCAAGGAAATTTTCAATATGACGACTTCTGAAGAACGCGGTTCATTTCGCAGCAGCGTGTACAAACAGGGAAATATCCTATATGTTGGCTTCTGGCGAGTGCAGTTCACTTCGTAGAAGCCTATACATATAAGGAAATTTCCAATGTGGCGGCTTCTAAAATTCGCTGTTCACTTCGTAGGAGCATGTCTCAATAGTAACGTTGCCACTGCCGTTAGTGCATGAATGGTTGTGAAAATTAATGGAAATGATAAGACTTTTACTGTCGTTTGGGTAATATATAGTTTTTTCTATGGGTAAATGCATTAGTTCCCGGAAAGTAAGTGCATATTTCAAATTTAGTTCGGTATTACTAATTAGAAGCTTTTTCATACATTATGATTAGTTGTGTTTTGTATAAATTTTGAATTCAATAAAATAAATAAGTATGCTGATATTCCAAGTAAATAAACTTGAGCCAAATTGTGCTAGTCTCCGAACACAATTGTCAGTGTTCAGACAACTTTGAGCTCAACTCCGGACAAAGCTTCAAATGCTTGCTAAAATAACGGTTACTCCATTTACTAGAATTTAGAAATTGTATCTCCTGTAAGACTGTTTAGTTGCACTTGGAGAGGGCTGAACGTATATTTCGCAATATACATGCAGACTTCAAATAGCGAGTGCGTGGCAGACTGGCTCCTATTGTTTATTTGTTTAACCTGATGGCTCTTTCAAATCAAAAGGCACATAGGAATCAGCCGAAAAAAAAAATCAGAATGTGAATCATGTGTCCTAGAAAATGAACAATAGATTCAGTGTCCTGACACTAGCACTGTCTGGAGACTAGTGTGTTTACCCTACCTATAGATATAAATATACTAGTACAAAGTTTAAAAAGGTTTTTCTCTGAATTGCCTGATCCGGTCTGCTGATATTTTCAGAAGTTGGTGTGAGGCGGTTTAAATGTATAACAAAATGTTTAAGGCATTAAGCGGCAGCGGGTGTTTTATAGGGGCTGGTTTATTTTTGTGCGAG
Source organism: Nemotelus nigrinus (assembly GCA_947369275.1). NCBI lineage: Eukaryota > Metazoa > Arthropoda > Insecta > Diptera > Stratiomyidae > Nemotelus > Nemotelus nigrinus. Next base: position 63,122,035 of record OX376375.1, read on the forward strand.
AAAATATATTAGAAAGTACCAAGCAAGTATGTTTTGTCAATTTAAAATTATATGCTTAAAAGTGATCACAGAATGTTTGCAATTTCCAATTGTGGCTTGTTCGCAAACATGCATCAGATCATTAAGCATTTACAGGACATATTGATGTGTATTAGATATAAGTTTGTATGAATTTTGGTTGATGTGTATGCAATCCAATCGCTGCACCACCTACGTATACACAAATCCTTCAAACCATTAACCGTGGTGTTTTTTTTTCTCTCCAAAAAATGCAAAAGATTCATTGATTTACTGATTGTTATAGTCAAAACAATATTTTAAAACTTCCTGATCTCATAGAAGTGTTTTTTTTTATTTTCAGTAACTGATATTGGTGCTCGCGAGATCTATCAGATTTAAAATTAGATGAATATGAAATTCACAGTATGCATAGGCTTTGAGTAGGAGCAGTTATTATAAAAATTTGATGAATGTGGCAATGGTGCGATCTTGAAAAATGCTTAGCGAAATTAATAGATTCTGGCATACAAACCGATGTCGAACCGCCGTGTGTGTCATTGGCCTAAGTCTGCAACATTGATTTGAGACGGTATATTCTGGAATTTTTAATTTCCCAAATTTTCCCTTAAATATATACCAAAGATAATCTCATTAGTATTATTTTTCACTGTATTATATACATAGATCTTCAGAGCAATAATAATACCAATATCCTTAATGCAAAAACTATTTGAAAAGTTACCAATTCCAAAACTTTCTGAAAAGGTTAGCTACGATAAACTTTCTGGATTCCAAACTGGAAACTGGATTCCATTTGAACCAGCAACTGCATCGCTTTAGACAGTCCTAATCTCGGACGTTCTTCAAAGTGGAGAATGGATACCAAATTAACCCAGTCTAAACTGACTTTGACTTTTGAAATATTTGACCATTCTACCTTAATTCTAAAGCTTCCGAAATTCGGACACACCGGAACTTAGCTACTTAGCGGACTCAATTTCTACCTTCATAAACGAATCCATAAAATTTCAATGATTTTTGTCGAAAAATACTTTTGTTACTTCTGATATTCCTCCGGGAACACTTTTTATTAATATATTTGTGCCTGACCTATCGGACGTCCTAGCAAATATCTCATTTACTTTTACTATCGTGCAAATTGAGCATATGTAATTTTTTTCGGATGTGCATGGATTTCAGCTTTGTGCCTCTGGAGAATTTCTATGGTCGCGAATGATACATTAGTACATTTTGAACATTGAAATGGCTTATTATCTTCTGAATGGCTGCTGTACTGATCCTCTAATCTAAAATACATTTTATACTTTTCACATTGATAATAAACCACTGCGTTTACATTTATAATTGCCCCAAATGTACTCATGTTTCTTGTCAGCCAAATTTATTTTAGTGTGTAATCTGAGTTTATGCTTGCTAGTAGTAAACGACTTGAAAGGACGTCCGCCACGATGAAAATTCGTGTGTTCATTTGCTCGAGTTGAACTGACATCATGCTCCGGGCATAAATTACACTTGTAGGATTGTCCCTCATTTGTTTCAGTAATCACTTTCCAATCTTTTAATCCACTTTCATTATCTTCTGCCAGAAACATAGTTTGTTTTGAAATTATAAACAGGAAAAGATATTCTAGTTACTTCGAAGCGTATAACATGTATTTCATTCCCTTTTTCAGCATTAACACACTCATCAAGATGCTTTACTTCGACTCCATCAAAAAATGCTTCACTGATTTCAACTTCCTCCTTTATTGATGAAATAATGTAGGTTGCAATGGATAGATCACATAGCGCACTCATCTTCTTTGCACATTCCCCACAGGCCAAAAACAATTTGAAGAACCATTGCAGTTCCACAACAAACTACAGCTGAATGCCAACTTAAATTGTATTCCATTGCATTTGTAGAGGTCTTCCTTGTATGGGAACTTCAGTTAGCGCATATATTATCAGCATTAAAGACCTTCAAGTGCAATGGAATACCGAAAAGACACTTCGGAGGATGTTCAAAGGGTCTAGGAAGATGGAGGATTTTAATAAATACATAAGTGCTAAAGCAATCTGGGAAAAGGATGTGAAGCAGACAACAAAAGAAAGCTGGATCAGCAAAATTAGATCTCAATAACTCTAATGAAGTATGGACAATATTGATCGTAATATACATTTGAGAATATTATTTTGTTTCAACCTCTCGTCTTCTCAGAAATAAATGATTAAGCAGCATATACTCTTTGTGTTTTCTTGGATTGACTGATTGATTTTCGTATCAATGGATTAATATTTAGCACTCATCTCAACGTAATAAAAGAGCATCTAAGCACTATAAAGCCTGGATCCCCAAGAAATACGCCTGGCTTTTTACCCACAAGGATGGAAGCAGCAGAAGTAACGACTGGAAAGGCATAACGTTTTCCCCTCATAAGTTCACGAACAGTAGCAATAACATTAGGAATATAAGCAATAATATAAACAATAATTGTACTGTCCGCAAATTACCAACCAGCCAGAAAACTCCTACCAATCTTCAGACTAAAAATATACCCATATCGAAAGTTTCCAACGCTGAATGTCTAAATATTCCATTCCAGAATATCCATAATTCTGCAGATTTCCACAAACTTTGACTTGCATGGCATCTGCTATTAATAATCCCTTGTCTTCCATTCCCTCAAATATAGTTTCGGATCAAAATCATCCGACTCCAAGTTCATAGCGAAAACCCCGGAATAACGTTAGGTATCGCACCTAACAAGTTATGCTCTGTCAAGTGCCTTTGATTTTTTTGCCACAATTACAGTGGCATGAGGGGCAAATTAAGTACACTCTACCTTAATGGCAAATCATGCCATTTCAACGTACTTGCCTTTACTATGGCGTGGTTAAATGATTCCCATATTAATGAAGAGATCCTCGATAGTAGCTGGACAATCTTCAGAAATGACCGTGATTATGTCTCCACTGCCCAGACGAGTGTAGTTGGTTTTTTACTTGAGGCACCTTCTCAAGCGAAATTGTTGACTCATAAGTTGTTACAGCATAAAATTATCCGAATATCATTCGACCGCACATCGGTATATATCGGTTTATTTTACGTCCTGCTTGGATCTGATGACTCTGTTTACAATTATATATGCGAACTGACATGTACCTTCATGGCATCTCGTAACGCTGAATATCAAATTATACTCCTAGGAGATTTTAATATCCTAATTTACGTTTCGCTCTTGATGAAACTGATAATTACTTACTACCTATTCACTATCTTGATTATTCTAATTTTAACCTTGTGAGTACTTTATATGACAATGATTTGTAGCAGGTTGCTCCAACTCTCAACCGTACTTATAATTGGCTTGATCTTATTTTTATTGTAGTAGTGGTTAGCCCGATTATTGGCGCAGAGAATCTTTTCTCTAATAGCCTTTACCACTCCGCTCTTACTCTTGATTTATAAACTGCAACTTAAACTTACAATAATAATATTGTATACGATTTCCGTAATGATTTTTGACAAAGGTGAATGGACAAATACGCTTACATATCAATCTCTTGACGATAATGCAAATCCATTTTACAAAATACTGTTTGACGCGGTCGATAGATATGTCCCTAAAATTATGAGAGAAAAATCAGCTATCTGAGCATTGGCTTGACAAGAATCATAGACGTATGACACACCATAGAAATAAGCTTAACATATTAATAAAAAATAATATCGACTCTAGCCATCGTATTAAAGAAGAATAAAATGCAGTACCCAAACAATTTCATGAAAAATCTCACGAAGCATATGACAGATTCATTAAAATTACCGGCGGGAATATAATTTACAGCCCTAAAAAGTTGTTTGGCTTTGAGAATATGAAGCGAAAAACAACCGGTTAATAAAAACTCAATAGGCGCGTTTTTTTTTTTTTGCTCTCCTTATCCATAACAGAACAATGCTAACCAGTGCAGGCGCATTGGAAACAGTAACTCCTGTTATGGAAAGGGGGAGTTGTTGTTGTTGCCAATGCGTCTGCACTGGTAAGCATTGTTCTGTTATAGATAGGGGGAGCAAAATAAAACACGACTAATGTCTTCTGCTCCTCAAGAAACTTTTTTGCGGATAACTATCCGAAATTTACTTACCACGCACAGACAAGAAATCAATTTTATAAAATTATAATTATTTATTCATCATCCTTTGCTTAATTGCTTAAAATTATCAGTATATTCTCTATGTGGACGAAATTTTCGCATGTGATCTCATATGGAAATTTAAATTTCGTTTGCAGATAAACTTCTTATTACATTCGTCACATTTGTACTTCTTCTCAAATGCATCCGCGTTCTGTACTTTTTCATCAGGTCCAATATTTTCTATTTTGTTTTGATCTGTAATCTGGTTTTGATTACTTTCATTTTTGCGAGCAGTTTGGAGGTCTAGCGAATTTCCCAAGCACTTATTTTCCGAATGGGTGCGGTAAATATCCTCCGATTTAAAATATATGTTACAATGCTCACACCGATAACTCATATCTTTGAGTTTTGAGTGCTCTTTACTGTGCAACGAGAGTAAGCCCCTGCTCATAAAGGACTTGCAACAGATCTTGCACTTGAAAGGATGTTTCCCACGATGAAAATTCATGTGACTATTCAGAAAGACTCTTGATTTGAAAGACTTTTCACAGAGCGTACATTTGAACCTGGAACGGTTCTTCGCCTCTGCACTTAAGATATCGTGAGTTATCTTGTGCTTGTGTAAGCTTTGGGGCGAGGAGAACGATTTTGGACATATTGTGCATGAATGCGGTAGGTTATTTTTCAATAGTTGATGAATTTGAACTTTGTGTCGGTTGAGAAGGTCTATGCTTGCGAATGGTTCACCATCACACTTGGAACATTGAAACGACTTTTCTGTGGCATGGACCGTGTGCATATTGGACTCTTTCAGATTGCCTTTACACTTATTACCTTCCAAGTGGCTGCGATACTGATCATCGGACCTAAAATAATGTTTACATATATCACATTGATAGTTCAAACGGCCATTTGAGTGCGTCTTCTCGTGCTTACGAAGATCTCCACCGGAATTGGATATTTTATTGCACAAAGTGCATTCATATTTCCTGTCATTTGAATGCGTATTTTTGTGATGCAAAAGTGTCTTTGCGCTGGTATATGTCTTGGGGCATATTTTACACTTGAAAGGACGTTCACCACGATGAACATTCATGTGACTGTTCAATGAGGATCTTGATATTAAAAACTTTTCGCAGAGCGTACATTTGAACCTGGAACGGTTAATTGCCTTTGTGCTTAAGGAAGCGTGAATCAACTTGTGCTTGCGTAAGTTTTGCGGCCAGGAGAAGGATTTTGGACATATTGTGCATGTATACGGTCGGCTGCCAGTATGAGAGTTCATATGGATCTCAAGCAGAAATTTATAGATGTATTCTTTCCCACAAACTGAGCATGAGTGAGTCTTTTTCGAAGGTAGATGACTTTGAAGTTTGTGCCGGTTGAGTAGCTCAATGCTTGCGAATGATTCGTGATCACACTTAGAACATTGAAATCTCGTTTCTGTGGCATGAACCGTGTGCATATTGGACTCTTTCAGATTGCCTTTACACTTATTACCTTCCAAGTGGCTGCGATACTGGTCATCGGACCTAAAATAATGTTTACACATATCACATTGATAGTTCAAACGGCCATTGGAGTGCATCTTTTCGTGCCTACGGCGATCCCGACCGAAAATGAATGTTTTATTGCACAATGCACACTCAAATTTCTTGTCACGTGAATGTGTCCTATTGTGTGAATAGAGCGTGCTTTTGCTCGTAAACGACTTGTTACAGATATCGCACTTGAAAGGACGTTCGCCACGATGAATATTCATGTGACTGTTTAATCTATTACTTCCACAAAAAGATTTTTCGCATAGTGTGCATTTGTATCTGGAACGAAACTTTCCATCATCGCCACAAGTGAACTTGTGTCTGTTTAAGTTACCGGCAGTGGCGAAGCGTTTAGCACATATTGTGCATGCATACGGTCGAGTACCAGAATGAGAGATCATATGCGCTTCCAGTTCAGAACGCCACCTCAATTTTTTTGCACAAATCGAACAAGTGTGATTATTTTCTCGGCGTCGCCCAGGTATTTGAGCTGAACTAGCAGCATATTTCGAGCTTAAGTTGTGCTCGAAGAGTTGTTCTTTAATTGTCCCACTTTTCATTTCACAATCCTTTAATCCAGGTTGAGCATCTTCTGCCTACAATTTAATTTGTTTAAAAATTATTTACTGAACAGGAAAAATACCCTCAAGTTACATCGTCGCATAGACCATTGATAATTCCACTCCGTTTCCCGAAATTAGCGCTTTGATCAGCATCACTCTGTTTCACTTCGCATTCATGGAAAATCTGCTCTTGCAATTGCGTTTCGCCGATTTCCATTTCCTCTTTTATGTATAAAATACTGTTGGATTGAGGGGGCAAGTTAATTAAACCACTCATTTTCACTGAACACTCCGTAGTCAAAAACAATACGAAATATCACAACAGTTCCGCAAGCTACAGCCGGCTGTCAAATTTGACTGCTTCCATTGTCAGTCGCTATTATAAAAGATCAGTTTGCTTCGAAGCACTTATTCCAGTTACATGATCAAGAACAACATTTTAAAAATACGAAATGTCATTAGCAGCATCCCTGAAAACTGTTATGCATATGTCATAAAACAAACAAACACAATGGGGTCAGCTTCATTTCAGAGCCTCTTCTTCCCAGCAGCAGTAAGCCGCTTAGTCAAAAAACAAGCAATTAGAACTATCATTATCCCCCGAAAGAAGGCGATCCCGAACCACACTCTCGATACATTTAATTAAGGAAAAAAAATATTTAGTGGTAAAAAGAAAACACAAGTAGGATAAATGGAGAATAAAGAAAGTAAGATAGAGTTAGTTGTTGGGAAATTAGAAAGAAGAAAAAGAAGCTCTTTTCAAGGAGAAAACAAAACGAGAGAAACTGCTTCCCAGACAGCAACAGAGTGCTGGTATGAGGGATGCATAAATTTATAAAATTCGAAAATCGGTAGTCGATTATTCAGCAGCCTTTTAAAAGAGTTCAAAGAGTTAGGTAAATTGTTGATGATTTCCATAGCTAATCTAATAGGATCTTTATGTTTCCTATTCGTTCTAGCGACATCAAGCCTGAGATTATCTTTAAATCATGTTAGATAGCTGTGATAATCAGTGTCTTATTGAAGATATCGAAGATTTTATATTGTTATTGAGATTTTATACATTATCTTAGCTTTTTCTATCCCTTACATTGAATTTATCTGTTTGCGTGTATAGTATATCACTTGGAGTCACTCCATCAAGTCCATGCACTGCCTTAACTATCCTATTGAGTGTTCTATGAATTGAGTCAATATTCATCTCTGAAGTTTGACTCCAGTTCAATATACCATAAATAATCTTAGGCAGCACAAAAGAGTTGTAGATTATATGTTTCATCTCTAAATCCAAGTAATATTTTATTCTAACAGCCTAATCCAGAAAACCAACTTAGATTACACATTACTTATGTGAGGGGACCAAGATAATCTATCATTAATAATTAGTCCTAAATATTTAGATCTAGCCACTCTTTGTATCTCCTCTCCATGTATGTTGATGTTAAGGCAGATCTCACTTTTATTAATCTGCTTGAATACTATGTAACTAGTTTTACAGGTATTGATTGTAAGCCTGTTTCCCAAAAGCCAGGACCCATAAACAATTAAACCATTCATAAAGGTTATTATTTGATTATCAACCTTTATGAGTAAATTGTTTTGATGGATATAAGTCGAGGTGATGTCTGATGAGAATTAGTGCATACCACTTAGTTAAAAAAAAAAAAAAAAATCAATTTTAATCATCCCACAAAAACAATTCCGCTTTGAATTGAATCATTATTTATTTGTCACTCCAGAAGCTCAACAGAGTTGGCAGAGAATAGCAAAAGAGTATCATCAGCATAATTAATATATTTTCCAATCAGACTAGAAAAATATAAACTGTAAATATAGAGTAATAATAAAGTTGGCCCTAGAATTGACCCTTGTGGAACACCAATGTTAACTACTCGTTGTTTACTTATTTCATCATTAAATCTAATCAGGATTTTTCTGTCTTTTAGGAAGCTATCAATTAACGCCAGTGCCAAGTCTTTTATTTAGGTTTTCTAACAAAGTGAAATGATTAACTGTATCAAAAGCCTTCGCTAAATCAATAAGCAGTGCAGCGACATATTTATTCAAGTCAAGTTCACAATTAATAAATTGTAAGGCATCTGTTATTTCTGATTTTGTGTTACTTTTTTCTAGAAAACCATATTGATGTGTATCACATCCTACACTATTTTCTATAAACTTAATTAATCTTTTATTGATAATTTTTTCGAAAATTTTGCTAAACGAACTTGTTAAAGCAATTGGCCTGTAATCAGAAGAATCTAAATTGTAACCTGATTTATGAATAGGAACTATCATAGTATCTTTCAGCTCTGTAGGGAATTCACCTTTGCTAATGTGTTTATTAATTGCATTGCAGAAATATAAGGTGATATCTGAGTAGCAACTAACTTAAAGTTTTCGGAAGTTATTCCATCAGTTCCAGGTGAAGAATTTTTCAATGAGCTAATTATGACAAATACTTCACCAGGATCAGTAGGCTCGAAAGAAGAGACTTTGAATTCAACGTAATGTTCTGGCTTTCAAAATTATCAACGTTAAACTTCCCTTTTAAGTCCTCATAAAGATTTTCACCCAGAGAGCCGAAATGATCAACGAGATTATTGGCAGTGATGAGAGAGTAACAACAGATTTGCTAATCTTATTGCCCAACAAGAGTTCTTGGTTAATGAATTTACAAACTCTCCTAACGTCACTCTCAGCAAAAACAAGTTGTCTTCTAACATAGTCTTTCTTAGCAATTCTGATCATGGAACATACTCTATTCTTCAAGGATCTGTAATCAGAACTAAGTTTCGCATCATTTGGATTCGTTTTCATTCGTTTATGTAACATTTTCTTCTTTTCCATTTCCTTAATTAAATCTTTCGTAATCCAATTGTTGCCTGTCTTAACTCTGATTTCCTTAATAGTTGAAGCCGACTGTTTTGCATCTTGAATAGTAGTAATTATGTTTATAAAAGAAATTGCACCATGCTTTTCGCTAAACTCCTTTAGCACCGAGACAATATATAGTCGTTTATCTAGAACTGAAATTTTCTTTTTAACTATAGGTTGCAGTTGTTTTTTAATACCAGATGCTGTTATATACAAAGTATGATGATCTATATCTGGCCATTCCGAGTATTCTACGTTAAAAGCAAATGATTGAGTGTTGACGGTAGATGTTAAATGATCTAATGAAATAGCTGAGCTTGATGTAATTCTGGTAGGGTTACAATTTAGCAGTACCACATTATTCATTGCCAACATATTATAATTAACACAGATACTATTGCTTATGTTAATGGCATCTATATTGGTATCGGCAACTATCAAGTTACTATACCTTTGATACAAAGTATCCACATAGTCTATAAAGTCACTAGTATGTCACAGTTCCTAAGTGGATTTACCGAAGGTCACATTCAATAGAAATAATGATAGTGTGATATCTACTATCATAATGAAGCAACTTATACTGAATCCTTTTATTTATGTAAATAGCAGTGCCACCTGCTTGAGCATGATCTCTGCAGTTATGGATTGCAAAGAATCTATCTAAGTTAAATAAACCAATTTCATTACTAGAAATCCATGTCTCATTAAGAATCACTGCATCTAACTTGGGCTTCGAATTACAGAATATCTCATGGTCCGTAACTTTGTTCCGAATACTTCTTAAAATATTTAATATAATATTTCTATACTCATATTCTTCATGATTATATTTCCGTAATCAGGTAATTAATTTTTCTTTGAACCAATGTTTTCCTCTTCAGACATTCTGAACATTTTCTACTAAAGGATGGATGTGAAGAATTGTTACAACCAGCTAGTGAGCAGTTCGTGCATTTGAGCATTTGCGAGTTGCAAACAGACTTGCTATGGCGTTCTGCATATTTCGCACACACATCTATCTGGCTTTTGCAATTAATTGCGTCATAAGATGTCATCGGATGGTCCACTCTAAAGAGTAACAAATTGATCATCATATCAGAGTGATGATCCTATGCATCGATATTTCCAATGAGTATACGTCACTATTTTTCAATCTTTATTTGATAATTTAACCATCCCAAAACCGTTCATTAGTAGGATAATTTTCTTCCGAAATAATAGAAAACTCACAATTGGAGTCCAACATATAGCTATGGTCACAGGAATCTCACATGGCAGCATTTAAATGATTCTCGCAAACGAACTGCAAATGAAAAATGTTTCCACTAATTGGTCACCAAGAATGTAAACCGAGAGCAAAAGGAGAGAGGTGGATTGGAAAAAAATTCAAAGAGTCAAGCTCAGCGAGAAAGGTTATGGCAAAAAAAAATATCTGATATTTATCTATACATGATTTTTTGGACAGTCAAGACTAAGGGTTTTATTATAGGTATTCAGGCTTTAGAGAATATATGAACTGATGGAAGATGTATCCAATCACTCATTTGGTTACAGTTAAATCAACATTGACGGAGCTATATTTTTTATGACTAATTATTGGAATCTATTGGTGGCTTGAATGCTGCGAAAATAAAAAATAGCTTTGAAAATCAATCAATTGATACCAAACTGGCAGCACAGGTCCTGTCCTGACCTCCTTTAATAAGTTACCTAATTTTCAATGAGGTATCCAGCATTATACCTCATTGAAAAATATATATATATGCGGATGACAGTAAAATCCGAATTAAATTCTCAGAAATCAAAGCTAAAGGAGGGGTTTTTGCGGTCGCAGATATTATTCTGAGTGAAACTTAAATTTTCGATAACATATCTTTCTATAACTTACCAGGCTTTTCTGCAGCGTTCAATTGCTGAAATTATACCGGTTGAAAAACTAAGATTTATATTAAAAACAGGGTCGATTGAAAAAACAAAAATATGAAGAAATCTTAACACAATCATTGAGTTAGTAGAATTCAGAGTACCCCTAAGATTTGGAATTCATTACAGTGCTCGTAAGGATGCATTGATGATTAATTTGAGCATATACTTGTAGATCTAATTTATCAATATCGTAACGACGTTAATTATAGAGTTTTCATGAATTAATTAAGCATTTCAATTTCCTACCAGCGCATATACGATAAAGAAGTATTATCAAATTCTAAATATTTATCTTCACTTGCATACAAAAATGCATTATTCTTAATAAAATCAGTATCTTCTCTACGTCGACAAAATTTTCGCATACAATCTCAAATGGAAATTTAAATTTCTTTGGCAAATAAACTCTTTATTGCATTTGTTACATTTGTATTTCTTTTCAAATGCATTAGCTTTCTGTGGTTTTTCATCAGTTTCAATATTTTAAATTTGATTTTGATCTTGAACCTGTTTTTCACTTCTCCCATTTTCTTGGACATCTTGGGACACTTGTGAATTTCTTTTGCACATTAGATCGTGAGTTAATTTGTGCTTGTATAAGCCTTGGGGCCGGGTGAATGATTTTGGACATATTGGGCATGCATGAGGCCGAATACCAGTATGAGTGTTCATGTGTAATTCAAGCTGTTTCTTATAACTGTGTACTTTCGCACAAACTGAGCATGTGTAATTCTTTTCAAAACGGCGGAGTGGATTTGATTGTGGTGTTGATCGAGAATCACAATTGTTGCGAATGGTTCATGACGCTTAGTGCATTGAAACTGCAATGGCTTTGTCCTCTGCAATTTGAATTTGTGAATTTGAAATAAGATTTGCATATGTCACAATGATATTTCAGACGAGCATTTGAGTGTATTTGCTTGTGTCTTCTATAGTGCCAATTGGAAGGAAATTTGCCATTGCATAACGTATACTCATATTTCTTGCCATCCAAATGTAGTTTAATTTGCAGTTGAAAGGACGTTCGCCGCGATGCAAGTTCATATGTCTTTTCAGTGTGTGTCCTGAGCTGTAAGACTTTTCACAAAACGTGGATTTGAATTTGGAATGAGTCAGCCTGTGCCTGTCTAGGACATAGTAAAATGATTTTGAACATATTGTACATCATAAAGGTTATTGATTTGTGATCATGGTTCCCTTCTTGTCTATAAATCAGCATAGACAACGTATATCGTCTCTAAAGCTTATCAAAGCGGAGAATAATTGATGCGGGAAACTCGATCGTTTTCCGGAATAAGCCTCCAAAAGCAGAATCAAATTGAATTGTTTTTGCGGGATGATTAAAATTGAAAAAAATTTTATTTATCTTGAAAATTTGATTTGACAAAGTGGTTTCGAAAGCATGCACTGATTCTCATCAGATACCAGCACACAGTGCATACTTGACTGGTCAGAATCAGTGCATGCTTTCGAAACCACTCCACAAAAGCTCTCGGTTCGTCTACCATCAGCGCCCCTTCAGTTTTTAGTTAGCATCCCAATATTGTATCGTTTCCCGGGTGCGACTCACACAATTTTTGCTGAGGATATGACCATATCGAGGAGTGAAATATTTACTGCCATTATGGAGCTTGACAGTAACAAGGGCCCTGGACCTCACCTGAAAATTTCTCCTCTGGTCGACGCTCGACTGAACGAACAGCAGCATGGATTTAGGAAAGGTCGTTCTACTACAACTAATCTTATGGTGCTTGTTTCTGATGTTTTGTGCAAAATGGAGAAAGGTGATCAAATTGACGCAGTCTATACAGACTTTAGCAAAGCATTCGACCGAGTTGATCACTCCAATTTGATCCCCAAGCTGAAACAATTCGGAATTGCAGGATCTTTACTAAAGTGGCTTGGCTCCTACCTACACGACCGCTTGCAATTCGTGAAATTCCAAGGTCGTATTTCTAAGAAAGTCGACGTTAAATCCGGTGTACCTCAAGGAAGTCATCTTGGCCCTCTTCTTTTTAATATTTTTATATCTGACATATCGAAGGTTTTATCGGATATTCCTCATTTACTATATGCGGACGACCTCAAAATCTACCATGTCATCAGGTCACAATCTGACGCGGCCTTTTTTCAGTCTAAACTGAATTCTCTAGACCATTGGTGCTCAGCGAACAAGCTGCCTCTTAACATTGTCAAATGCCGCGCAATCAGCTTCTCGCGCAAAACTGCACGCGTTCATTATACGTACAACCTCAACAACACGGCACTCAGCAGGGTTGACAACATATTAGATCTCGGTTTCATCCTGGATGAAAAGCTTCGCTTCAATCTACATTACGATAAAGTGCTTTCCCGAGCAAGTAAACAACTTGGTTTCATCAACCGACGAGCTAAAGAGTTTAAAAATCTCTGGGTTACTAAATCCTTATATATTTCACTTGTTCGTCCTCTTCTTGAATATGCGTGCACTATCTGCAACCCGGCTTTCGATATTCACAGCCAAAGATTTGAGTCTATTCAGAAGCAGTTTTTACTGTTCGCTCTGAGAGATCTTTTCAACCCTTATGATTTCAGTAATCTACCCCCATACGAATATCGCCTTAAATGTATTAACTTGTTACCCCTTGCGACGAGAAAATTAATGTTATCTGCCTGCTTCAGCTTCGATGTCATCAGAGACGTGGTTAATGTCGTCTACTTGAAAGAAAAGTTTGTGCTCAATCAGCCCTTCAGAGTCACTAGAGTCACTTATTGAATACCAACACAATACAACATATGCAGCAAACGAGCCAATAAATAGGTGCTGCAGGCTATTCAATAGCATGAGCAGGAACTTTTCCCCTACAATATCTAAAGCAACTTTTAAAAAAATATTATGAAGGCTCTCTCTCTCTTCATAGTCTCTCCCTTTCCCCCGCCATACTAATTTATATTTTATAAATTTGTGTATTTATTTTAAATTTAAATTCACTTAGTTATTTGTCATTTGTTATTCATTTAGTTATTTGCCATTTAGCTATTACTTTATTTGTTATCTATTTGTAACTAATTTATTTTTGCGTTATTTGTTAGTCTTGTATTCATATATAGTTTTGTTTTTATTTTGTTTCGTATATTATTTTATTTTATTTTGTTTCGTAATTTTATCCATGCACTAGTTTATTTATTCTTCTGTAAATTTACACCTTGCTTGGTGAATAAATAAATCAATCTAAATCAACTCTATTCGTCATACTAGCAAAGGTGCTTTTATTCACTGCTGGCCACCAGACTAAGCATCCGTAAACAAGGATCGGCCTAGCTATCGCCAAGTAGATGCAGTGCGTTAGAGCAGGGTTTAGGCCCCACGTTTTACCCAGCACTCTCCTGCTGGCATAAATCGCGTTGCTTGCCCGCTTAACTCTTTCCTCTAAATTCGCCTTCCATGTGAGCTTGCTGTCCAGAATAAGACCCAAGTACTTAGTTTGTAATTTGAGACCTATCTTGGAGCCGCCCAGCATGATATGGTCTAAATCAGGGGTTTTATACTTCCTAGTGAAGAGCACAATATCCGTTTTATTGGGGTTAATGCCAAGTCCCACGGAATTCGCCCACTCTTCAACCAGCCCTGTGCTAATAAAGCTAAGAATATTCTTATGCATTGGGACCTATCTCTAGTTATTTTGCTGAACACTGTTGTTTTGTATGAATCTTACCATCTTTACTACTATCTACATAAATAATATTTAGTTTTGTATTGCTGCTAAAGTTGAACATTTTGAACCATGCTTGATCTCCAAAGCTTAAATTTGCCAATTTTCCGTTTAATATAGAAAGAATCTCGAGGTGGGCTTCATCAGGGTTCATAGTCTGACTTATTCGCTATCCCATCAAACGTTCCTTTCTTAGCATATCTGTCTACCTGAGCCATTTCCTTAATATTCTTTTGTATAAGTATATATACTTAACATTCTTTTATATAAGTGTTATATAAGTATTTGGGCTTAACGCTTAAATTTCCGAACTGTTACTACTCCTTCCAGCAAAAAATATGATCAGGCATATCAGGCTAAGGCTTAAATAATGAACAGTTCTGCAGAATAATTCCGTCTGCATTGGCATTTCTATGAATAGACTTGCAAATTTCAGAAATGATAGGATCGCTTTAAAAGTTATAGTTAAAAGTGATAAAAGTTAAAAGTGATAAGTGTGAAAAGTGAAAGGATTGATCGGAGTGTTTAATCGGTTTAAGAGTGTAATTTATTATATAGATTGAATATGTACGAATTTGTTAATCATTGAAATAAAATAAACCTGTTTGGGAAGACAACCATATCTAGTAAGCGTAAACATAAGGATTATCAATCAACAATAGTAAGCCTTATAGTAAGGCTTAACCTAATCATAGTTTAAGCCTGATCATAAGGCACATATAATGCTAAAAACGGTATGCCTTACAACCAATGACATGGCCCATGTTAAAATAAGGGATAAAATAAGGTAAAATGTATGCAGACCTTTTTCCCTTACAAGAGAGGCATTTTGCACTAAGGAATAGATTACACCGAACTAAGCATTATATAAGGTCTGTTCGCGTACTTTCAGTCACTGAATTTTACTGAATTTTCCTGAATCATGTGGTGGGGGAAATTCAGGAAAAGTACGAAAACGCTCTCATTGCATTTCCTGAAAATTTTCAAATAAAGGTGTCAATTGTCGGCTTTTGGGAGAACAATTGTATTTACATAAGTCATCCTAAGCGGCGATAAACTATCGCCACAAAAATATTCGTCTTTCATAATAACATTACGCCAAAAATCGTTTGACAGTTTTCAGTATTTTTCAGTAGCTCAGACCCTACTGAAATTTACTGAAAGAGGGGAAAATTTCAGTATTCAGTAAAACGGAGTACAAAAACAGCTTCATTGCAATTAATTGCAATTAATCGTAGTACGCGAACAGACCTATAATGATTAAATTGTTTGCTGGGTTGTGATACAACCAATACCTAGGCAGGATTAAGATCCATCTAAAAATATCAACAGGTGTCCGAGCTAAGCTGGCGGAATCCTGGGGGAATAAATTACACTCGTTGGATTGTTCCTTAATTGTTTAACTTTTCGGGTGCGTATTCGTTTCACAATCGTTCAATCTAAATTGATTATCTTGTCTCATAAATCTGTCAAATTTAACGGTTTTCCATTGAATTTGCAGTGTGCAGGTTTGCACTGGATTTGCACATATGAGCTACTGTTGGTGCATCCGCATATTCACCAATACCAAAAAAAACTTTCTATTATATCACATACGAAGTCGTGGATACGACGAAATCGAAAAAGGGATTTATAGGACAAAATTTAAAAACGCAGAATAAGTAATGGCAGATATCGAAATTGTAAAATCCAGCTGCCGAACCGAATGAATGCGACTATGCTTCTTGCCCCAGAAGGCAAAACTATAAGAACAGTCCCATACCGATCAAAATCACAATAAAATGTTCTGTGGATTGGATAAATTATTGTGTGGTACTACGGTACTATATATCGTCGCTGTTAAATCAAACCGGCATGTGTGCAAAAATTGAATTTTGAGTTTTTGGTATCAAAAAATTTCTTTTTTTCCCGTCTATTTTTATGTCGCACCGGCATATCGTATAGTTGAATAAAAATCCGTCTAATGGTGCTGTGCCGGTATGCATTTACGAGGAAACAGCCCACACGCGAAAACTTTAAAGCGCTCTGGGTAAAAATATGCATTTTGCCGGTTTGATTTTACAGCGACGATATATATATTCCGTAACATATGCAAAATCAACATGAAAATGAGTTTCTCCTTTAACTTGCCTGCCGCAGGATCTTGCTGACCATTTTCACTCTCATTTTTCACATATTCTCCACGTTTTTGTGAAAAAACGATCACGCACGGACTATTTAATGAAAGGGATTTTATCGCGAAAACTATCGAATTGACACCGTTTTTTACTTAGCGACCGCACACGAGCATACTAGAACCAAAAGAACAAAAGTCAAGAGCAAAAGTACTAGAACCCTATGCTGAAGCGAACAAAAAATTGGCGCAAACCTTCTCAATTCGCCTCACTCAAGACATTAATCAAAGAGGTACTTGAACTCTATGATGAAACGAAAAGAAATGTGCGCGAAAAGTACACTCTAGTTAGAAACGAAAATGCGCTGACAAAACTAAAAATTGTAGAATTTAGAAAAAAACAACGCAATAAGCACTTTGAACCGATTTTCGATTATGACTGTGTTTACAGTAGATCTCAAAGTAATTCGGATTTTTGATGATTCCATTTTTTGCCGCGTATATCCATAAAATTGGGATTTGGAATCGTCTGAGATCAAAGATTCAAGCTTTTGAACGTTGTTTTAGAAACTTTACAATTTTTGGTTTTAGTCAAACATTTTGATTCTTAAAACAATGACACCTGGTGTCGGTGATGGCGAATTTTTCGTTTCTAACCTGAAGGTACTTTTCATGCTTTTTCTTTTCGCCCCAGTTTAGAGACCTTTTACACTTCTCGATTTTCTTTTAAGTTGGATTTATATGTGCGGACGCCAAGTTATTTCACACAAGTTCCGCAGTCGATCAGCCAATAAGGTTGGCGGTCTGTGATACAAGATGTGCCGCAAATGTCTCAAGCCGTTTGTGAAACAACTCATGGTCTGCACATGTAAATCCAATCTGAAAGTTAATCTTACCGTTAACGTGGATCAGCTGAATACACGGATTGGTGTGTTTTCTCAATCGTACTCTTAATCAGCACTTTGAGAACTTAATGAAATTCCTCAATTTTCGGAGTATCTAGTTGCACAAATGAGCGAAATTATTTCAAGATAGTCGAAAAATATAAAAAAAAAAAATTTCAATCATCCAGGATTTCAGACACAAATGCGGATGAGCGAAAGGAAAACGTCAAAAAGTGGATGGTACACGAATTAAAGAATCTGAGCCCTTTCACTTCGCCCCTATATTCTAAAAATTCGAGTTCGAGCTGAACCGTGTAAAAAGAGATTCAGTTTGTATCAAGTTGTCTTGAGTGCGGCGAATTAAGAAGACACTTCTCGCGCCAGTTTTTTTCGCTCCAGCATAGTTTAGTTGATAGTTCTCCTTTGCAAGTTGGTGTTTCGTTCTGCGGTTCGGTGGGTTCGGTGTTTCCTGTGTGTGAATAATAGCGTTGTTTTATTGTTGAACTAATAGAGTTCATAATCATGTCTGCATTTGAAGTGTTAAAGATTGAGCGAACTTTGTAGCAGATGGATTTGGTCGGATAGGTAAGTCATGGGTGCTCCAGTGATTATTTTTAATGCAATATTCTCACAGCTTACTTCATTTCGCTACAGACCTTGTTTTTTCACAATGTTGAACATATCCCGAATACCGAAGGCTTTTATCAGCGAGGTTGTCTCTACACCTTCTATGTTCTATGTTTATTTCTTATAAATAATCCTACGAAATCGGTAAATGTCACCTTAAATGAAAATTCAAATTTCGCTCGCAAATAAACTTGTTACATTCGTTACATTTGCAACTTCTTCTCAAACGCATTATGCTTCTGTGATTTGTCACCAGCCTGAACATTTTCGATTTCATTTTGAACTCCAATCTGTTTCGCGTTTCCTATTTTCTCTATCACCTTAATCTCTTACGAATTTCTTTTAGATTTATTATCTTCGGAATGGCTACGGAACTGATCCTTGTATTTAAAATACTTTTTACAGATGTCGCATTGGTAATACAAACGGTAATTTGAGTGCGTCCTTTTGTGTCTACGCTGATTGCTTGTTCATATTTCGTCAAATAGTTCGTGTGCGATTGTTTTTTCGCAAATAAATCAACAATATATGAAAGGTGAGAGTGAAAATGGGGAGCGAAATCTCGTGTCAGGTAAGTTGAAAGAGAAACTCATTTTCATACAATACTGTTTTTTGCATGTATCAAGGAGCATATAAGACAAAACATACTAATTATTTTTCGCGATTATCGGTATGCGATTGTTTTTATGGTGTCGCATTCTGGTTCAAGAAGCACAGACGTATTCATTTGGTTAGGCACCTGGATTTTACAATTTCGATATCTGCCATTACTTATTCTGTGTTTCTTAATTTCCGCCTATAAATCCTATAATCTATTTCCTCCTATCAACGATTTCGTATGCGTTTTAATGGAAAATGAGTTGGTATTGGTGAATATATGGATGCACCAGCAGAAGCTCATATGTGCAAATCCAGTGCAAATCTGCACGCTGCAAATCCAATGGAAGGCCATTAAATTTGACAGTCAGCTTGTTGAGATTGCATTATTTATGTAGTGTTTGGTGATAGAGTGTGTAGAGAAAATGAGTGTTCTGGGTGACCTGTCCTTTAAAGCCGGCAATATTGCATCCATAAAGGATGAAGTTGAAATCAGCGAAACAGCTGCAAGAGCAGATTTGTGATGAAGTAGAAGTGATACAAAATGATCTTGGGCAAAGAGGAAAAGTCGAAAAACGAAATGAAATCCGAACTGGACTATGCCACGAAGTATGTAGAGCACTTTTTCTGTTCAATAAGTAACATGATTATTTCAGGCAGAAGATAATCAGCCTAAATTAAGTGATGGTGAAACGAATGCAGAACCGAAAAGTGAGACTATTAAGAAACGATCCAATGAGTGCAATCTATTTCCGCAGGATTCCGCCAGCTCAGTTCGGACACCTGTTGAAACTTGGTTGCCCCTGAAAAACAACCATACATGCTCTGTTTGCGAGAAGTCATTCAGATGTAGATCCAAGCTTGAAAGGCATATTAAATGGCATAAGTGCAATCGGCCGTATGCATGCATAATATGTCCTAAAAGGTACCTCACTCTCAGGAAATTACGCAAGTATAACGTGCGTTGTAGCGAAGTGGCAAAAACTCGTTATAAATGTACACTATGTGTAAAAGCTTTTGGCACGGAAGTCACACTGAATAGTCATGAATTTTCATCGTGGCGAACGTCCCTTCAAATGCGAAGTCTGTCCACTGTCGTTTATGAGCAAATATACACTTTCGGCACTCAGCAAAATGCATTCGGATGACAAGAAATTTTAGTGTTCATTGTGCAATAGAAAATTCAATTTCAATCGGGAACGGCGTAACCATGAAAAGACGCACTCAAATAACAGCTACAATTACCAATGTGGCACTTGTAAGAAATATTTTAGGTTGGAGGATCAATACCGTAGTCATTTGGATGACAATAAGTGCCAACGATATGCTACCGAAACCCCATTTCAATGTCCCAAGTGTGAAAATGAAGCATTCGCAAGCATTAAACTTCTCAACCAGCACAAAGTCGAAGTCCATCCACCCCCGAAAAAAGACCATGCATGTTCGATTTGTGCGAAAGCCTACAGGCGCAAATCTGAACTAGACATCCACATGAATTATCATCGTGGCAAACGTCCTTTCAAATGTGAAGTCTGTTCCAAGTCGTTTTGGAGCAACGAGCTACTTTTAAAACACAAAACGCATTTGGGCAGAAAATATGAATGCACAATGTGCAATAAAAAATTCACGGACAATAGCAATCGGCTTCAGCACGAGAAAACGCACTCAAACCGCCGTAAGCGCTATCATTGCATCAATTCCGTAGCCATTATCAAGATAATAAGTGCAAAGGAAATTCACAAGAGCTGCATGATGTTCATGAAAAACGGAGTCAAGCTTAAAATGAAATAGAAAATATTGGAACTGCTGGAAAATCCCAGAACGATGATATTTTCGAGAAGAAATACAAATGTGACGAATGTAACAAAGAGTTTATTTGTAAACGAAATTTGAATATCCACTTGAGATCACATCTACCAATTTCATCAACGTAGCGAAGAAACTGATTATTTTAAGGATTAATTTCAAAGAAATAAAGCAAGAGATTGTGAATTTAAATTGAATATTTTTATCTCAACTTCGTAAGCTAATTCTAGTCGAATGTTAATGAATGGTGATCTTTTGTTGGTCAAGTCATAGATAAGTATTTTGCAATAAATGTCTGGTATCTCTGGGCAATTAATTCAAAGAAGCTTATTGCAATTGAAATCCTATCTCTAACTGTGCATAGTTCATTGTTCAGGGTATGTTTCATTATTGGTGTCAATTTCGGTCTGTGTTAATTGTAACTTTTTCGTAATTTAGGGCTTATATATCCATCTTTACATTTTTATCTTATATTTGTACTATTGGTTATGTAAGTGCGTATATAAATTTGCTACAATTTTGTCGTACATGAACACAACGAAAATATTCAAACCTTTTTTGATCAATTTAAAAATTAAATATATTTCAATTTCTGACGATATCGATTTGTTGGTAATCTGCTCTCTTCTTCAGTGTCTATTGGTGTCAAATAGCCATAGACACTGAAGGAGAGGACATTATTACCTTTGAAATGTCGATATTTGTCATGAAATTGAAATATAACTTAATTCTAAATAAAATAGTTTGATTGTTTTTCACGTTTCTTTATATCATCGTTTGTTTAAGCTGAAAATCTGGGATGATTAGAAACTCAAACATAGATCGGTCGAATTTACTTTTCTACCACCAATGCGTCCATGGGCAGTAAAAAAAATATAAACAGAGTTTCCGAATAGAAGTCGTCTATTTTAGTTTTACTAATTTTTCTTTACACTATTGTTTCTTTCTTATTTGACAGATTATAAATTAAAACTCGGACGTCAGTGAAATCACTTTTATTGTGTTTGTTAAGCTACAAGTAATAATTATTAAATTCTGTAAATTGTATTAAAGACTCGATCACTCGGAACATTTTAAAATCGGTAGCATACAAGACATAACGAGAACGCATGAAGCTAAGGAGATCATTAATGAATAGTGCAAATAGAAGAGGACCAAATATAGAAGCCTTGCGGAACTTCTAGTAAAGAACAAAGAGAAATTGAAGAACAGGAATTGACAGTCACAATACAGGTACCATCATTAGTGTAAGAAACAAACCAGGATAGGAGGAGGACGACGCCGTGCTGCTTATTTCCTAGGGTAGGTTGAACAAAATAGTAAACCACTCATTCAAGGATTTCGGCAAACCAGACAAGCAGTTAAATGGGATAGTAGTTTGCGAAGCATGTAGAATCACCAGCTTCATGTGTAGACAAGATACCGGCAATTTTCTAAAGAGAGGGAAAAAAGCCAGATGTTAAAATAATGTTGAACAAGATGGAGAAAGAAACGTACAGGAACGATAATGAAAGTGATTTGATCAGGATGTTAGAAATACCGTCGGAACCACTACTAACAGTGCCGTCGATATCGTTCATTAAAAGTTCAATTTCTGATGGATTTGTACGAAAGAATTGTAATTCAGGAGCAGACGAGGATGCTATTGTATTACAAATTATGAACTCACATCATATGAAACAGCTACGCGAGGGATACAAACCGCGAACGAGCCTTTGTAAGGATGAAAGTGGATTCATCATCAGTAACTCGGTCGAGATTAAAGAAAGATGGCACGGTATTTTAAACAGCTGCTTAATCCCGCGCCGACGACAAACTCAGCCGATCCAAATATTCCAGAAGCAGAGCAGGACATTCACATCTCTCCACCAACATGCGAAGAAGTTCAGGCAGCCATAAATAAAGTTCCTGGAATACATGGAATACCTCCCGAATTACTCAGAAATGGTGGAACTCAACCTTCGAATAAATAAAGTTCCTGGAATAGATGGAATACCTCCCGAATTACTCAGAAATGGTGGAACTCTTCTTTGTAACATTCTCCACCAATTAATACTAAAAATTTGGGCAGTAGAGCAGTTGCCAAACGACTGGCGAAAAAGTATTATATGCCCCATTTACAAAAAAGGAGACAAATTACGTTGCGAAAACTACAGAGGCATTGCTTTATTATGCTCGTCCTATAAAGTGTTGTCCAAAATTATTGAACGCAAAATGAAGCCCTTCTATGATAACATCATAGGAGAGTATCAAAGTGGCTTCAGGTCCGGACGATCTACGATAGATCAAATATTCTCAGTCAAACAGGTGCATGAAAAATGCTGGTAGTTTAATATCGACGTGCACCAGGTCTTCGTAGATTTCAAGCAAGCATATGATAGTGTAGATAGAAATACACTTTACCGAATCATGCTCGACTTGGGAATTCCAACAAAACTCGTCCGCATGACCAAGGTGACAATAATGAACGCCGAATCTCAAGTCAAAGTCAACAGTAACCTAACCAACAGCTTCCACACTAACTCAGGCTTAAAGCAAGGAGATGGACTTGCCCCGATGCTATTCAACCTTGCTCTGGAACACGTCATCAGAAAAATACCAGCTGATACAACAGGCACACTACTGTTCAAGTCCACGCAAATAGTAGCATTCGCCGATGACGTCAACATTATGGCACGGACCATATCAGAAGCAAAGGAAGCTTTCTTAAGTTTGGAGTCAGAAGCAAGGAAAATATATTTACGGGTCAACGAAGATAAAACCAAACTAATGACCCAAACAAGAAAAATGGCGCCAATCAGACAAAACTTGACCTCAGGGGACTACAACATCGAGAATGTAGATAACTTCATCTACTTAAGAGTCCACCTTGACAATGCAGGCAGTGAAAAGGACGAAATTTTAAGACGAATAAATGCAGCAAACAAGGCGTACTATTCCATACTTCCCATAATCAAGTCTACGAACGTGCACAGGAATAATAAGCTATAAAAAACACTCATTAAACCTGTGCTTCTCTATGGAAGCGAAGCCTGGACTTTGACTACGGACTCCGAAAAGGCTCTGGACGTATTTGAGCGTAAAGTGCTACGACGAATTTTTGGCCCCATACAAGAAGGGACAGAGTGGAGAATGCGATACAACAATGAGTTGTACCATATATATGACGACCCACCTGTATCCACATTCATTAAATTACGAAAGTTACAATGGGCTGGCCACGTCGAGAGGATGGAGGCCAATAGACTACCTAAAAGAACGTTGAAAGGTAGAGCACAAGGGAACCATCCAGTTGGTAAGCCGAGGAAACGTTGGGAAGACACGATAGACACAGACAGCAGGTCAATACTGGGGCTCAATAATTGGAGAACCAGGTCGCAGGATCGAGACGATTGGAGGCGGACGTTACTGGAGGCCAAGGCCCGACTTGGGCTGTCGCCCCATCGATGATGATGATGATGATCATATGAAGTGAAAACAGCTATATCGTTCAGATGTATCCTGTTGTGAATACTTGACGAATTTTTCAAGCAATGTACATGTGAACCAAAAGAATATAGGTAGGTTAGCTCTGATTCATGGTTCAATGCTGGAGATAGAGAGGCGCATCATCTGTCTGGCAGTTTATTTCGCTCGAGAGCCAGGTTTTTAATGCACAGTACGCGCTGCATCTTTTCAGCAAGAGCAGCAGCATTACTACCAATCAATCTATGGAGCATCATTCAGTCTTTTGTGACAGTGAGTATGTGTAAATTGAGAAATGAGGTTCGCAATGAAAGTATTCAAATTCGAAGAAGAGAGGTTAAAATCACTGCATAACAGAACAAAAGTGTTTAAAGCTAGTATTAAGATAAGAAGAAATTTCTGCAAAGAATCTTTCATAAAGTATTACAGGAAGGTTACAAGGGATATATATTGAAGCAATGTCTAAGCTTTGAGAAGACGGTAAAATGATACGAACGAAAATACATTCGGTGGGGTTACAGAAAGGAAAATCAAGAGGCAAAAAATGTTGGTCTCACTTAGCATTGAGAGATTTTGGAACGAAAATACCCAATTCAAGGATTTCAAAAATGAAATTTGTATTTGTTGCTAGTATTTAGTTTAATATCCATAATATAATCTCATTTTGTTTTGTTATGTTATTGCTGACATTCGTTTGTGCTCTGGGCATTCGTAACAGTCGATTCGGTGATGTTCGCATTTTTATGGGTACAATTTGTGGAATTTGGAGTTATTGATGAAACGTTGGCATTTAAAACAACACATCACATTAAAATCCTCCGTTAAGTAGTACGACCCAAAGTCTATAACTACGTACTGATTGACAATTCTCTCGAATGACTTTCGCGCTAGTTCTATAAACATAATCTACTTTTTTGGTTTCCTCATTTGCTTCATAAATACTAATTCGAGATTATTAAGTGATTTATGTTGATTAATTACTTCTTGAGCTACACTGTGCTGTATTTTTTTAACCATTATTCTCGGCAGCTTTTATTTAGTCGGGTCAACATCATAATTTTTTCCTGTATAGTTTTAGCCTTGTTTTATAAAATATAAGAACTACGCTTTTATTTTATCGCAATTGAAATGAGTCGTTCTGAGTCTGGTTCTGAGTCGAATATAATTGGTCTTTCCACAATTGCTTCATAGAAATTTTTAGCTTCATTCGTGAAATATCAGTGTCTAAACTCATACACAGGAGACACCTATGAGTATCAATATTCCATGCATCAACACAGTTTGCACTCACATAGAAATTGAGCGCAAGTCAAACAATTTGGTTTTGAGCGAAATCCCAATCGGGGCTTCATGTATCCACAGTCATGCACTGGCTGCAAGAAAGACCAATG